>UELU01130256.1:0-14857 GCA_900490025.1 Megastigmus dorsalis
CACGCTAACACTTCGCGGGCCTTTATACTTGTATCTTATTTTTATCAGACGAATAAACATCGTGGTTATAGTTTATTCGTCTAACACTCATTAGCAATTTCCCGTGTCCGAGCCCCGATTACCGCCACTCTCCGTGGGACTTGCAGCAAGCGGCTGCAAGTCATAAGCTGAGCGGCCGAGCCCAGCAAAGAGAGCCGACAGTGTGTGTGTAAAGGGATACACACACACGAGCACACCGAGAACAAGAGAAAAGTGAGAGCACGGAGCTCTCACGTTGTAACGGGCCGCGGCAACTCGTGCTTGGAGTTGCCGTCGGACGTACTCGGTACGGCCCGGGGTAAGTAGCTGGCTACTTTCGTTGACCCCGGAAAAACCCTGTTACAAAACCCAAATATAGATGTTAAGATAGATCTTATGTTGGATACAAGATCGGAAGTGAGTATAATAAGAGTAGGATTTTTAAATAATTTAGAGTATTTTGATAAATCATTGGTAACTACAATTAAAGGTATTTCTGCCGATCCCATACACTCATTGGGGTCAACAAAAATCAAGTTGCTTGGGAAAATAGTTGAATTTGTAGTCGTACCAAATGATTTCCAAATCCCTTTTAGCGGTATTTTAGGATCCTATTTTTTTTAAATTGCTGGAAAGAAAATAAACTTTGAGGAAAAGAAGTTGATTATTGGTGATGAAAGTATAAATTTCAGGCAGATTGATAACCCTGATTTTGAGTCCGAATCGTGTGGAATTACGAATATTGAGAGTAACGAGAATAAAAAATGCATACCATTCGTCAGTGTAATAAATCCTCCGTCGGACAACGCAGGTAAGCTTATGATTGATACCGGATCACAAACCAATTTGATTAAATCTCATTTACTACGAGTAGAATGCAAAATAGATAGGTCAAACCCAGCCTGGTTAAAAGGAATAGGCAGTGGTTTTCAAGCGACCGCAGGTTCCGTAGAAATCACGTTATATGGAGTGCTAACTATTTTTCATGTAGTTCCGAATGATTTCCAAATACCTTGCGAAGGAGTTTTAGGATCAGCATTTTTTACAGAGTCAAAAGCAGTTATCGATTACGAAAATATAATTTTGAAATTTAAAGATAAGTACGAAGTACTAAGGTTTAATGACCTCAACTCTAAGCATAACAGCGTAGAAGATCTAAATAATTACAAGCACAATAGTGAAATGGACGTTTCTAGTAATTTCTCTACTATGAATTCAGTTACAGGCGAGGATGTGAGTTTCAGAGAAAGTTATCAAATGGAACTCGATAAATATTACAGCGATTATGATATAGCGATTACTAGCAGGTATGAAACAAACACAGAAAACAATTTTTCCAGTTATTGTTATCAAGTAGCACAACTAGAGATTTCTTCAGACCTGAATATTGGCGAGGAGGACATCTTTTTAAACAACTACAGCCCAATAACCCCATTTAAAAATATATTTAACCTAGATGTACAGGATAGAGATCTTAAACCATTTCTTAATCTTGAACATTTAGATAGCATTTCTAAAAACCATGTCGAAAAATTAGTTGACTCAAATAAGGATATTTTTCATTTAAAAGGCGATAAATTGGGTTGTACAAACGTAGTAATGTATAGAATACAAACTACCGATGAGTATCCTGTAAATTCTAAGCAGTACAAGTACCCTTTTTCGCTTAGGGAAGAAGTAGATAGACAAATCAAGGAATTATTAGATGCAGGAATTGTAAAGTCATCAGTATCAGGGTATAATACTCCAGTTTGGGTTGTCCCTAAAAAGGCAGATTCAAATGAAAAACGTCAGTGGCGATTGGTCTTGGATTTCAAGAAACTCAACGAAAAAACTGTAAGCGATGCTTACCCAATACCTAATATATCTGAAATTTTCGATCAAGTAGGAGGATATAATTATTATACGGTTTTGAATTTAGCATCGGGATTCCATCAAATCCGTATGGATCCCCGAGACGTTCATAAAACAGCGTTTAGTACACCGTATGGACATTATGAATTTGTTAGAATGCCATTTGGACTTAGAACAGCAGCCAACTCTTTCCAAAGATTAATGGATGGAATGCTAAATAATTTGCAAGGTAGAGACGGTATCTTTGTTTATATTGATGATTTAATAATTTGCAGTAACACATTGGAAGAACATGAAAATAAATTTAATACAGTAATGGCGAGATTGAGGAAAGCTAATCTTAAAATTCAATTAAGCAAATGTGAATTTCTAAAACGTAAAGTTAGTTATTTGGACACGTATTAAGTAAGGAAGGACTTAGTCCGGATCCCAAAAAGGTAGAAGCAGTTAAGGAATTTCCTAAATTGAAAGATAGAAAAAACGTACGACAGTTTCTGGGTTTAGCCGGATACTATCGTAAGTTTATTCCGAATTTTGCTAAAATAAGTAAACCCCTAACAAAATTGTTACAAAAAGATATCGATTTTTATTGGAATGATGCGCTTGAAAAGGCATTTAATGACCTCAAATTAAGTTTGTGCAATCCACCCTTACTACATTCCCCGATTTTTCAAAACCATTTAATATAACAACGGATGCGTTAGGATTTGCTTTAGGCGGCGTATTCTCGCAAGAAGAAATAGGAAAAGATAGGCCTATTGCATACATATCGCGCGTATTAAGAGGACAGGAGTTATCATATGAGGTTTATGAAAAAGAAGCTTTAGCGGTAGTACATAGTGTAAAAATATTCAGATCATGCATTTACTGAAAAAAAATATTTATAGTAACTGATCATCAACCATTAATTTGGTTTAAAACCGCGGATCTAAATACTAGAGTACAGAAATGGAGATTTAAATTATCAGAGTATGATTATACCGTTTTATATAAACCGGGACGTTTAAACGTAAACGCAAACGCACTTTCACGCAATCCGATAGAATCGAAGCAAATTAACGTTGTAACGTGTAAACAAAAACAATTAAAGAAAACCAATCTTAACCAAGATGAAGAGGTAATTTCGGAAAATTCGAAAACTATTCAATCTGAAAATATAAGGAGAAAGAGTAAACGCAATAAACCCAAAATTAATTATGCTGAAAGTAGTACAGACGATGGTGATGTAGAAGCTTCAGTGTGTATACCATTAGTAAAAAAAGGAAAACCGAAGACAAAAATGAAACCTCAGACTTATCAAGCAAAACTTAAACAAACAGAAACTGGAGCTAGTAATAGCGAATATAGTAATTTTGGATTGTCATCAGAGGGAGAAGCAGAAGGAAATGCGGAATCGCAAATAACTAAAAAAAAGGAATTACAATTACTAACCACTAAAGAAATAGACGAAAGTGACAGTTCTCATAGTGATAAGAGTTTAGAAATGAAGTCTAATACTACTAATAAGAGCGACAATAACATAATAGAAAGTAGAGAGTTAATACAATGCCGAAGTGACAATATTGTCTACTTTGTCTCAACTCGTGGAGACCCATGTGACCAAGGAGCAAAGCAGTTAATATCGTCAAATAAATTAGCATCAAATCAAAATTTTGAATTATGCAGTGTTAATGAACTCAAGCGTATTAATAATAAGTTTTTGTTCGGACTATGTATACGTGAGAGCACGTCGCAATCATAGCTAATAACTAAGAATAATATTAATAAGACTTTAACACTATTACACGATTTATTAATGAGTAAAAACCTAAAGGAACAGTATAGCTAAAAAGTACACATGTAGAAAATCTTGAATGGAGTGAAGTTTTAAACATAATAATTATCGATATATTTAGGAAGTACGATATTAAAGTAATAATCTGTAATGGAACAGTAAAATATGTGCCTTTCGATAAAAGAGACGAAATATTTTATGAATTGCATAGTTCACCGATAGGAGGACACCGCGGAGTATGAAAACTTTTAAACGGATTCGACAGAATTATTACTGGGAGAATCTTAAACAAGATATACAGAGGCGTATACAGTAATGTTTAGATTGCCAGTTAAAGAAATTAGTCAGTTTAAAAACTAAACAGCCTATGGTAATTACAGATAGTCCAGGCAATGTTTTTGAAAAAATCGCATTAGATATAGTAGGACCATTACCGGTGACTAAAAACGGGAATGAATACATTTTAACTATGCAGGACCAGCTATCTAAGTTCTGTCTTGCAGTGCCTTTTCAAAATGCGCTCGCGACAACCATTGCTGACGCGTTTATAAAAAAATTTATTTGTATATTTGGAGCCCCTAAGATTATTTTGACCGATCAAGGACGAAATTTTCTTAGCGCACTTATGCAAAGGATTGCCAAGAGATTTAAAATCAAACGGATTAAAACAACTGCATTACACCCGCAGAGCAATGGTTCTTTAGAACGTTCTCATCACGCGTTAGGTGAATTTTTAAAGCAGTACTCTGAAAAAGATTTAGAGTGGGACCAGTGGGTGGATATCGCATTGTTAAATTGTAATACTTGCGTAGAAGAAAGTACTGAACTCACCCCTTATGAAGTCATGTTTGGTCGTTTAGCACGATTACCATCCAGCGATCCACTTCGCGATAGTGACTTAGTACCTACATATGAAGGTTACGTAAAAGATCTTGAAACCAGACTCACGGGAGTTAGGAAGTTAGTATATGACAACCTAGTAGATTCAAAATACAAATCAAAAAAATACTATGACAGAAATATTAACCAACAAAATTTTAAAGTTGAAGATTATGTTTTTCTTTTAAGAGGGCCAAAACCCGGGAAGTTCGGTAATCATTATACAGGGCCGCATAAAATTTTAGAAGTAATTAATAAAAACAACGTTAAAATTCAAGTACAGAAAGCATAAAAAATTGTGCATGCTAACCGTCTAAGAATATCTCACATTAATCGCGAAGTAATAATTAAAAAGAAAAAAGGAAAGGACTCAGAAGAAGAGTGATTTGTAATTAGGCATTTTGTTTCTGATTACAGATGATTCTAATTCTGATAATAACCAGCCTAGTTCAAACATCACTAGGGGTTATTGGCTATGATTGTGGGATGCGATCACTAAATGTAACAACTGTATCTTTAATAGAAGTGGGAACATGCAATATGCCTCCTAGTACATACAATATAACCAAGAGCTATATACAATTGCTGCAAGTTAATCATTTCATTGAAACGAAAGTTATCCAATGCAAACTGGAAGTTCAAAGAAATGTATTATATTGCGGATGGAATTGATATAACTCTGCAGTAGAGTACGGATGGAACGAGTATACATACGAAATTAGTCGTACATCGTGCGAAGGACTATATGTAGCCGAAATATTCCGATTTGGCAATTCACACATAGTAAGCGGAACCAGAGTAAATGAAAGCAGAACTATCCCAATGGTATATGCGGGACACATTGATGAAAACGGTAATTGTAAGGGGGAAAGTTATTCTGATCCATTTGGATCATGGGAATCTGTAGTAGTACAGGGCATTTTAAAGATCACTATTTTAGAACAAATAGCGCGAGTTGATAACGAAGAGAATAAAATTCATTTGCCATCAGGCACGATATGTACCTTATCCGATACTACATGTGTAGATGTGCAAGGGGGCAAACATTCTGGAATGCTATGCCGATTGATACTTGTGATTTTTATAAGTATAGCATTCTGTATGAAGGCCCTGCTCATAAAGCGATTGACTTAGATTTTAATACACAACAAACTGTATATTCTTTAAACTCAGATCAGATAACTTTCGCGCTAGCAGCTAAATCTGAAAATTCGTTATGTGGTTATAAACTGATCCAAACCGAGCATCCGAAATTAGTAATTTTCGAAACCGAAAAAGGTACTTCATTTGCAAAAAAAATTTAGAGCATCGATAAGCGAACTTGACATCTTTGCATATGTAAATTCAAAATTTGTATATGTAGAGAGGCATATAAAAACCGAACTCAAGAGACTATACCGTGATGCACTCATGCAGAGATGCAGATTGGAGCGCGAAACTCTAAAAAATACTTTAGCGATAGCGACACTAGCACCAGATCAATTTGCATATAATCTAATGAAGGGACCAGGCTATAGGCAGTCGCAGTTGGAGAGGTTGTGCATGTCATAAAATGCATTCCAGTTGTTGCAAAATGTTGCATTTCATATGATTAATTATTGGTGTTATACAAAATGTTAACTTTAGCAATTATGTTAAATTATGCAATAACACTAAAACAGAAATAGCAGTAATGAATGTGTCTTAGCAACTATTTACTAAATGTTTAAATGTAAAAATCTAATAACCATTTTACACCTTTTATTATCATATACAAGCGGCGAAAATTATATTAACAAATTAACCAAAATGTAACAAATTGTAATCGATACATATAAGATTGCGTTATATTTTTTTCTTATCTCTAATTATTCTAATTTAACGTTGCGATCAAGCAAACAATATAATTGATTCATATTTACTACCAATATTTTTACAACAATAATTGTCTTTTATTTTTAAACTCACTTATGCATTATAAAAATTATACAAGCAATACTTTTTGTTACAACACTGAAAATTAAATTTTGACCATTTCAATATCAATCAATTTAGTATTATTAATTTTTAATAAATTAATTAGTATTTTATATAGTTTAAATAATAGTTTAGCAAATAAATCTTTGTAATAATGACCGTTACATAATATAGAAATGTTTTATGTTGCGTAAGTAATTTGTTTATTATTAACTGTAATTATTATGTGCGAGTAATAATAAGAAACAAAATATACTATAAACTATTAAAAATGGTTTCGAACATTTCTTTTTTTTTTACCAAAAGCCGAATAAATGTTTTAAGTAAGTGTTCGCTACAGAGACAATTTCAAATGTAAATCGTCTCTAAGTGCGAGTAGAACAGAGCGAGCGCGCGTTTATGTGCCGCGTGACGTCATTGAAATGGAATTCGTCCGAGAGCGTTGCTGCGCCGGGCGGTTCTGGTGTGCTCGCTGCGACTCGAGCGACTTACTTCCCAACAAGTCTTCGCGATAGTCAGATGGAATTGACAAGCGAGCCTCGTAGTAGCGTCGTGCGCGACCGTAGCTAAACTGACCTCGCGTCGTTTCTTTGTTTTTGTCTGAATTTTAAACGAAAAGGGAATTAGCCTGTGTTTGTGTATAGGGTGGCAATTGTTGTAATTGGAAGTTTAATAAAGACTGATTTATGTGCCGAAAATCCAAGTCAGTTTTTTTTCCTTGTCCAAGGCCTAACCTTCCCCTTCAAGTGAAGAGCAAAGATTCGACGGCACAAGTCCGCAAAACGGAAGGAACGATCACGCTTTAACTCAAAAGCGTCGGTTTGCCGCGAACAGTAAGTTTAGTTGCAAAATATGCATACTTATATTAACAATAATTGTCAGTGTTTCGTTTATTAAGTGTTCTTATTTTTACTCAGTAGTTATTTGTAATATTATGGGTTTAAATATCAATGTCAAGAACCACTCCACATAAGAAGCCATGAGAGGGATAAGGAAAACAATATTGCTCCTACTCCAGCGCTAAGGGATTTCTCGCGCAGAGCAGAGCCACAAGGTATATATAGGGCGCAAAAATTGTGCAGCGCAGTTCATTAATTAGTCAATATTCATCATGCAACGACATCAATCAAAGTTCGACATTTCAACAAAGATTCTATAAGCAACATTACAACGAGGAAGGATTCTACCAACTATCCATAAATTAACCAGGCGATTTCTACCAGTTTAAATTCAACGAAGAATATTGTGTTCTTTTTTCAAATACGCGTTTGAAATAAGTTTTTAAAGTTTATAACATTGGATTTGGTTCACGGCATTGGTGATAATAAACAAAGAGAGTGAGTTTTTAATTAAATAAAATTTTTTTTGATTCATTCTATTTCCCTTTAAGTTTATTCAAGTTTCTTTTTGTATTTTTCAAATTCAAACATCATAAAATCCTGTTAATCGTGCATTTTCATTTCGATTCAAACGATTGTTTTTTGTTTTGATATAATAATAATTCTTATTTTTAAGCCACTTGTAATACATGATCTGTTAATCGTACACACACACACACACACACAGTACGATTCAGATTATACTAATAATTATTTTTATCACTTAATATAAGATCTGTTAATTGTACACACTCAGTACGATTCAGCTTATACTAATAATTATTTTTAACCATTTAATATAAAAATTTTTAATCGTACACACACCTGGTACGATTCATTCATACTATATTTATCTAACATATTCTTTAAATATAAGATCTGTTAATTGTACACACACACAGTACGAGTCAGATTATGCTAATAATTATTTTTAATCATTTAATATAAAATTTGTTAATCGTACGCACTCAGTACGATTCATTCATACTATATTAACCTAACATATACCTTAAATACATGATCTGTTAATCATACACACGCACAGTACGATTCATTCAACATTACTAATATATATAATAATTCTGGTTTTTAAGCTATTTCTGTAAATTAATTTAAATTTTGTTAATCGTACAGAAATAGTGCGATTCAAATCACTAAACTGATTATTTCTTTCAGCTGTTTTTATAATAATACATAAGCACTTTGTGAATAAAAAAAAATCACGATAGGAGGGGACTAGTATAAATTAGCGATTCCCAATATTTAAACTAGGCAATAATAAAATTCGAGAAAATCCCAATATTATATTTGTGAATTTTTGTTTATTCCTCACACTCAGCTAAATAGATCCCGAGTTATAGCGTTTAGAACGTTGGCTCAAAAACTACCGTAACAACGCGATCAATTTCTTTGATTAGGAATTGATTTAGCGAATTATTCTCCTTTGCGATAGTTTTCGGACGTCACAAAGGACTATAGGAAGTGTTTCTCTAAAAGCGTCAGATGTGACGATAATTTTTCCACCAAATAAGTTGTTATTACCACATAAATCACAGAAAAATTTATTTATTGTTTCGAAGGCGTATTTTGAAACCATTGATATTTCATCCCAAATTATAATTTTAATATTCTTGAAGAAAATTCCATATTTTGAAGAATGACTAATATTGCATGTTGTTTCCTCATTAATATTTAATGACAATTTGAATGTACTATGAACCGTTTTACCATTAATGAATAAATTAGCAGCAATATCAGTCCATGCTATGGTTAGTTGTGTTATGTTTAACGATATCAAATACCTTACAATCACATTATATAAATAACTTTTACCACTACCACCTGGACCATCGATGAAATATAGCTTATTACCAATATTATGGACTGCATCATTTATAATTAAATCAAATATTCGCTTCTGATCCGTAGTCAGAGAATTGATTGAAGTTTCTATAATTCCATTATCGATATTTGATCTTATAGATCCTATACATTCATTATTATCATTAGTGTATGATACATTATCATATTCATCCTGTATCATATTTTCATAATATTTCGAAATGTTATAATCTTCTAATCTTCTAAAATTATTTTTTATTTTTTATTTTGATCTATCGAAGTTAGCAAAACAGTATGCGTATGTATATATGCACGTACGTATCATATGTATAATATACCTTGTATTAAATACTACTAAAAAATAGTAGTTTTCGATAGAAGGGTATATCGATACAAAGACGTAACAAATGTTACTTTATACACGAACTTCATGCACAGATTTGCATAAAACTAAATTATGTGAAATTGAAACGTGTGTATTAAATTTGATTAATATTAAATTATCTAAATTATAAATTGTATAATTTCATCATTTAACATTCGACGTAATTAAAACAGTATATAAATTTTATTATTTAAATAAATATATAGTTACATGTACTTCCGCAACCCATATAATAACACACCCCAACCAGCCCTCCTTTTAGTAATATTAAATAATAAAGATATATAGAAATTTTTTTTATTTATGTAATCTTTTGTAAACGTAAAAGCTGCCAAAAACCTTCTGGAGTAAATAATTTATTATATAAAAGAATGGAAATGTAAAAATTTTTAAATTTTTGAAGCGTGACGTATAATTCTGATCACTGACATTTTTATATGTAATAATTACAGTATTAATAATATTATCAAAAATGTTTGCGTTTTTAAAATACTAATAATTTAGCATGTTAAATGTTTACAAATGTGATAAATTTTATGGCATCAAAATATGTAAACATAATATGTTAACACTTCATAACTAAACGCTTTAATATTTAATAGATTTTTTAATGATTTATTTAATTAATAAAATTTTCTATGAAATTTTTATACGTAATAAATACAACAATAATAATATTACGTAAAATGTGCACTTATTTAAAATACTAATTTTTAAATGTGTAAGAAAATTAGATGAACATATCATTACTTAACTTTCTTATTTGTAATTAAATTATCTTTAATTAAATTTTCTTTAATTTTATTATTATTTTCATTTTTATTTTGTTTTTTTTATTATTAAAAAAGATAATTAATGGTATCTTTCAATAAATGTACATATATCAAAATCACACCCAACCCATGTACCGACGCACCCCAAGCTAATGTAATTATTATTATATTAACACATCTTTTTATACATTGAATGGAATAGTATCATTTTCTATTTTTTATTTTAAGCTATTAAAATTGGTAAATCAGTGTCCGTACGTACGTAGCATACTTCTTATATTCATTTTCACAATGCATATGTATGATATGTAAAATATATACATATATTGGAATTTGCCTTTTTTATAAAATTTATAATGACATACAAATTTTAAAATTTATTTAATAAAATATCATAGCAACTTTCTTCGACTTTTTTATAATGTTATATGCATATAAAATATATATATATACAATTTTTTTATGTAAGTATTGCATTGTGTTCATAAATGTTGACATAATCTACAATAAAGTTAATGAAATAATCTATTATATGAAAAATCGTAAATGAAAATATTTTTGTAACATACAGTTTAATACTGCACGTCAAAATTGTTTTATGAAAATATATAAATATTATTTTTTAAAACAAATATATTATAAAAAGAAAATTCTAACCTTACTCACTAACACACCCCGAGCTAATGTAATTTTACAGTATTAATAATATTACATAAAATGTTTACGTATATAAATATCAATAATGTAGCATATTAAATGTGTAGAAAAGCGATAAATTTTACGGCATCAAAATATGTAAATCGCGAGCTAAGCGAGCATTCTTTGCTAGTAGAATATTAATTTGTTATTTTTCTATGGTCTTAACCCATTAACGACCAAAAGGCCTGATTTTTTTGTTGATTTTTGACGCGATATTTTCCGTAATTATAGGCCTTAGAAAAATTGTGCAAACACGTGTTTCGACATGAAATTGAATTGCCTTTCAGAATCTGGGCTCAAAATTGTGATTAACTGCGTAATAAAAAAGTTATAGCCAATTAAACAAAAAAAAAACGTGAAAATTTTTGCAAAAAATCAAATTTGCGATTTTTTTAGCAATGTTATCGTGAAGGAATCATGATATAAATATGATTAGGAGTGATTACGACTATCAAAGTATCTCAGGCAATTTTGGTGGAATTTTTGAACCACTCCTTCCAACAAAATGGCGACCAAATCGAAAAAAGATCATAAAAAAACATAACTCATTTTTTTTCTTGGCAACTATTGAGTTTAGAGAAAAAGTTTATGGAACAAAAATATCTTAAAATTAATCATAGAATACCGTGTAACGGTATATTACTCGTTACAAGAATAACCTAGCTAACCTAGAGCGAACAGCCCACTCGAACTATCCTAACTAAACTAAATCTAGCGCACGTAGAACTAGAGAGCTTGCGAGCTCTTCCCATGGTCTTGCGTAGATCCCCCGAAGCAGCTGAAGATGACGAAAGGCAGCCTTCTCCTTGGTAGAGACTGTCCCACTGCTCCTAGGATGCTTGCCTCTTCATAGACCCTCGTCTATGGTCCACTCGTAGTCTCGAACACCTGTAAACAGATAAGAAGACACATGTAAAGATCTAAAATATACAAAATAAGGATTGAAAACATGCTTACCTTCTCAAGAGAAAAGACTACTCTCACCACCTCTGCACACTTGACTTAGAAACACACAGGATGCCGGATACTCGCTGTCATACCTGCAAAACAGATGATAATATGAAATATCGTATCGAATAAAATAAAGGATTGGACTTATTACTCATTTTTTTACTCATACTCGCTATCATACCTGCAAAACAGATGATAATATGAAATATCGTATCGAATAAAATAAAGCATTGGACTTATAACTCATTTTTTTTCTTGGAAACTATTGAGTTTAGAGAAAAAGTTTATGGAATAAAAATGTCTTAAAATTGCTCATAGAACGCCCTCAAATTTTTTCAGAATTTTTGGAGAAAATTTTTGAGTTTTTGGAAAACTTGGAAAATACAATTTTCCAAAATCATCTCCAAAAATTTTGAAAAAATTTGAGAGGGATCTATGATCAATTCTAAGACATTTCTGTTCTATAAACTTTTTCTCTAAACTCAATATTTTTCGAGAAAAAAATGTTTTATTTTATGATCACAGAAGTGTGTAATATTTTTCACACGGAATAAAGAACAGCTAACAATAGTATGGTAATGTTTTGCCTTTTTTGGAACAAAAATTTTTGCACTTTCAATAGCTAAAAATTACATGACACAAGGGCAACGAAAACGAGAGGAACACAATATGTCCAAGCAAACGAAACTCAAACTTTGTTCTTATTGTCCCGTAAGAACGAGAATTATCTGCGAAAATTGTGATTTATCGTTTTGTGTTGAATGTTTAAAAAAAACACTAAAAAATTCGTATTCCAGTGAGAAGCAAGGGACCTCACTCAAATCAAGCACCCCAAAGGAGACAAAATTCTGCTACGTCCTCGTCGTTGTCTCAATCACTGATCAATTAATATAAAAACAAAAATAATTGAATTAGTATTTATTCAAGGAATGAACAAAACTCAACGACTTGAGTGTTAATAGTTGAGCGCCAGCCGAGTTTATTTCTCGACACGAACGAATACTAAGTTCTACGGCTAACTAGTCGCGCGACCCCTGTTCCGGATGGCGAATTCAAGGTGAAGCCCGAAGTTCGAAGTTACGAGTTATTCACGAATCTCTAGTTTCGAAATATTACTAGGAGAATTTAGTTTCAGCAAGATATGAATATTGGTTTCGACACGACGCGGCAATACGACCGACACTCACTCGCGTTCTTCCACCACGTTTCGCGATGTATCTCACACTTGATTTCGCGACACTGAAATCAAGTGTTGGCACAACAATATCTGTGCAATTTACTTTTTTGACGTACAACGACGTTGAAGCCTCTCAAGATTTCGATAAATAGCGATGGTTGAGGGCATGTGGCAATGAAAATACGAACGATTTATAATCTATTATTTCGACGATTCGAGTCCTACTCTAACGGCGTCCCGGAGCGAACAGACAGAACGAAGCAGCAAGTGCTCGCGAGTCGGTTCGTTCCGCGAGCTTGCCCCCTGCTCCGTCGCCCGCTTGTCTCTCCTTCGTTCTGCTTCGTCTAGGGTCGCGCATCTTCGCGACCACTGTTGTGCTGCTACGCGCTGCTATTTCTGATGTTTCTGTCTCTCTCTGTGTTGTGAGTGTATGCGGTTTCGAGTGCACTTTTTGATTCTCTTCGTGTAAAGGAAGTACACGAGAAGAAGTGCTGATTCTTCAGGTGTTTATTCAGTGAGTGCAGCTGCATAAGTTCTGAAGATTTGGAGACGATGCAGCCAACAGTCTGCGAGATACGAGCAGATCCCGATTTCGAGGTTAGGTGTCATCTTTCCAGGGTTTTACTCTGCTTATCTGCTTCGACGTTGGAGAGTTTCTTCTTGCTGCTCTTTCTTCTAGGTGAGATCTAATCATTATAAAAGAGAGTTTCGAGAGTTTGCTGCTAATATTCTGCTTATTTTGTGTGTTTACAGGTGCAGCGCAGCTGTTGTCAATCAATCCTGGTAGTTAGTGATTTCTCTTTCTGCTTCCAGAGGCTTCTTACATTTACTACCAGCTTCTGCGATGGACGAGTGCAAAGGTAATCTATTTTCCTTTCGAAATTCAAGTTTCGATAATTATTTAAAGCGTATTATTTCTATTTACAGGTTTTGGACAGGCCATGCGAGCTCACATCTGAGTGTTTCTTCTTGTCTGTGTCCCGCTGCTGCTGTTTCTTGATGACAGCTGATGTAGACAACTGAGAAGGTAACTTTCGCTAAACCAAGCCCTCCGAAGGGGAGCTCAATGTGATCCATGTACATCTTGGTGAGCGAATCCGTCGCTGCAGCTCCGCGCGATCTCTGCTTGGATCACTGTGGCGCCCTGCTCATCGCGGAGGTCGCTTAGGATCAGCATAGCGTGGATAAGGCGCAGATCTCTATCTTTCACTTCGATGCCCTTGTACTGTTTTAGCGATAGTGTCCTCTGCACTCGGCTCCTCCAATCCCCTTTTCTTGCTCTGCGGACATGCCTTCGCAGACTCCTAGGCAGAGCCGCCTCTTGGTTATACATCTCGACGATGGCCGAGATGATGATTACTATTAAAGTCTGGACTTGCATGATCCGCGATTAGAGATGAGATGAGAGATATACAGCGAGCGTGCTCGGTGTCGGGTATCTAATGAGAGAGTTTCGATAGTTTTCCAACCACCCTGGCTCGTTAACTTTCTTCCTTCTATAGATGTACCTTTGCCTCTTCTTTTGTGGGTTGGGTTTGTCACCTTAGAGTGTAAAGGCCAGGGAAGGTATAAGGAGTGGTGGGAAGGTTCTTCCTTTAAGTATCCAAGAGAACGAAAACTGGTCCTTGCGCTCGCCTAAATATATATATGCATGTATATGTACCTGTATAT
>UELU01130259.1:0-11287 GCA_900490025.1 Megastigmus dorsalis
ATGTGCATATGTACGGAGTATCGCGCGGGGTAAGGCGGCCCGGGCGCGCCGAAGCGGCGATACGTCTTCTTTTTCGCGTTGTATATCTTATAGTAAATATTATTTGCACTCTGTGCAAAACATTGATTTCTATGTAAAATTTCCTCGGCTTTCGATTAAAAGTATTAAAAAAAATATTAAAAATACACTTTTCGAAATATAACATATTTTATATTTTTTAAAGGTGAAAATAAAAAATTTCGGAAAAAATACTTACACCATTGGAAAGCTGAGAAAAAAATACACAAAATCTATGTTTTACATATTTTTGTTGAGTTCATTTAGGCAGTTTAAACACGAGTTAAACACAGCGTGTTTTGGCGCTCGCGCGCCGTGCTTGGAGAGTTGACGTGAAACGCCTCATATTTAAATCAATAATAAATATTTGTTTAAATAAATTATATATCCAAATCTATTCTGTCAATAAAGTCCGCAATAATAGCAATAACATGTTTATCCATAGTGGATAGAAAAGATGCTACCGAAAAAGGCCCGTAAAGTTGAATTTTTCGTAAAGCCTTCAACATATCTACTCTAAAATTATCATAGACATCACACTGCCAAAAAATATGATCAATACAATCAACTTCTTTATTACATTTACAGAGATCACTATTTACCACATTGCACCTGAACAGGCTACTATTCAAAGATGTATGATCGCTCCTTATTCGATTAATTGTCACCACAGGGTTTCTGGAAAGAGTTTTAAAATCAAAAAACCAAGGCTTCCGAGTCAATCGGGATCCAAGGGATTGACTCGGAATCCACTTATTCCCATCAGAAGTGGAAAGTCTATTTTTCCTATTTAGTTTCTAACCTCAATAATTTTGGGTTCGGATTGGCATGAAGTGAGGATGTCTTGCTCCGAGATATCCATAGCGACTCCCTTTACAATGCCTTTACGTACCTTTTTAAAGCCCGGTATAAACGCTACCAGATTGTTCTGAGTCAAACTCTTATCGACTAAAAATTTATTGGCCCCTTTATAATCTTTAAAAATCACTTCAACTTTGCCTTTGCCTCTTTTTTTAATGTCACATTTTTATAATTTCTAAAAATTAAACTTCCAACCTTGAAAGCATTGAGATCAGTGTTGTCTTGTTTTATTTTTCTAACCCAAACTCCACAAGGGCCAGAGGGTTATTAGACTTGAAGAAATTCTCAATACACTGCTTAACTCCTTTGTTCCTGTAGTCAAGTGTCTGAGTCTACTTCTGGATCTGGCTTTGTTTTTGTTCCATGTCATCATTGTTGCTGTTCGATATGACTGTTGAGTTTGAAATTGAATCGGTGACCACGGTAATTTCCTTCATAAAATTTTTCTTGAAACTTTTAAAATTCGTTACTTCCGTGTCAAGGTTATCCGATTCAGTAAGTCTTCTTTTATTCGACAAGGACTCAAATTCCATCCTTGTGTCCGCCTCCTCGCCCTCGTCATCGACCATTTCCAATAAAAATTACCTCCCGTAAAACGGGGGCGTCAAGTACACGAACACCAGAAAACTCACAAAAAGATCACACGCAAGTAAAGTTACTATGCCTACTCAGTCAAATTATTTAATTTAAACAATCTTTCTTACAATTGGGAAAAAATTTTCGGACACCCGGCTAGACGTCCTGTCCCGTCGAGCTCTCGACCGGATCCACATCGAATGTATCAATTATGTTGCAAAAGAATGGCAGTGTCATCTACGAATCTTCTTCAAAACTTAGTTGTTAATACTTGTGATCAATGGCGTCTACTTTACTGAGACTTTTACAATTCACACTGAGTTTTGTCGTTGGAAATTTCGTTCGTAATTCACAATGGTTTTTATCTCCGAAGTCTTCGACTATAAAAATTGTGGATGGAATTTCATAAAACTTGAACCACTTAATTATTACCTCAGTACCGAGATAGTGACAGAGTTTTTTCTGAAATTAATCTCTATTTTTATATATTTCGTTAAATGCGAGAAGCGGTAAGGTAGAAATCTTTCCAATCATAGCACGTCCCCTTAATGCAAACCAAGACAAAAATCTAATCTACCATTTCGTAAAGGTTTTGCAGGATATTTAAAGACTGCTGGAAATGGGACATAAAATTTATGTGGAAATAGCATTTCTAGTAGTCTTTAAATATGCGGCTGAGATTTTTCGTAATGGTAGATTATGATCCAAGGGAGTGCAATAATGTAGTGTCGGTAAGGTAGGACGATAGTGTGATTACATGTCTTTAATGGAAGTACGCGTAAGAGTATGTAATATACACTATTACTTCTGCAATTATTAATATCAATACATTCAGTACAGATAAATGAATAAAAATTAACCAGTATGTAGCGATAAAATGTATTAATATCTTGCGCAACCTTTTTTATTATATAAAAAAATGAAGTCGTAAGCCAGTAATGGAGGTCTACCATGTGTTTGTAAGCATAGTATGTAATATTGTATAGCATGTAATATTTTACGGAGGTACTTATTGCTTATATCAGTCGGCTGTGTAGGCTTGTGCGTGAGTACTTCGGACTACGAATACATCACTGTCGATCGAGCGGCGAGCCACCGTAACGTAGGCCTCACACAATAAGAGTATAGAACAAAGAAAAATAAAATTCATGTGATAAAAATAAAAACATTGTATCTTTATAACTTCTGAAAATAAAAAAATAAATAATTTATTGGTAGTTAGAGTCCTTAAACTTTAATTATTTGTTCTAGTATGTATGTAATAATATATAATTAATAAATAAATTAAGTAATAAAAAAAATTTTAAAATAACGCAAGAATTATTTAATAAATTTTAATAAATAATTTTTAAATTCCGTAGTTAATATTAAAATTTCAAATTTATTCTTTAAATTTTATATATTAGTCTCCTATATTTAAAACTAAAAATCAAAATTTAGTTTTGTAATTAAAATACAAAAACTATTTGGTAATCACATGAAAATTTGAAAATTTATTAAACAGTTCTCTAGTTACAAAGACTTATGAATTGAATTTTCTTATATTTTCAAATAAAATTGCGTTTATAGTAAAACGTAAACCCAGTTAATCTGTATGTGATGGAACAATTGGGTGTAAATATAATATTGTGCCTATTTTATATAGTCTTAGTCATGATGGTGCTTTTTTAATTCTATTAGAAGTAATATTTAAAAATAAATCTATTTAATCAATCTCTTCAAGTATATGAAAAAATATCCATTTCATCTGTTTTACTTTGTATTTATATCAATGATATTGTTTCCAGAGTCCAATTTTCAAACGTTTTGATATATACTGCAGATGATGTCAAGATATATAAAATCATAGAGTAGTTATAATTATATTTAAATGCTTTTCACAATTGGTCAATAGAAAATGGATTAACTTTTAACATCAATAAATGTAATATTATTACTTTCAGTAAGGGTAAAGATCAATTTCTATTTGATTATTTCATATCTAATGATAAGCTTGGTAAACCAAATGAAGTAATGGACTTACTTTTGACTCAGCTGGATCAGTTACATCTCCAATAGATTTTATTATATCCAAGGCAATGAATCTCATTGGCTTCATCAAGCGTTCGACTATTGACTTTACAGAAGCATCAGCAATATGTTATATTTAAAAAACTCTGGTGATTCCTATATTGATCTATTGTTCTAGCTCAAATTTGGTCCCGGCATACAAACGTATTAATTCAGAGAATTAAGTCATTTCAACACCGATTTTTGAAATATGTAACTTTCAAATCTGGGAGTCTTAGGAAGCCGGGGAGCCGTTTTGATCATGATTATTCTGTTTTTGCTATAGTCAATTCAATATTCAAATGATAGAATCATTATATAATTACCACAATTGCTTGTTACGTGGGGATGTCGAGGTTCGGGGTTGGTTATCGGGGATTTGGAATAAGTAAGACCGGTGTTCAGAATAAATCGTATATTCAATTAGATTAATCGCGAGAGAGAAGTGGTCCGCGTCGCGCTCCTCGCGGCCCGAGCTAGATTCGGTTTTCCGAGTCGGTCCACCTAGAGGGAGGTTGTATCTTCTCACGTGAGTCAGCAGGATCGTCTCCGACGATCCCCATTATCTAAAAGACTAAATATCAAAAAGTCATTTTTGGTCATAGAACATCTTACAAAAAAACGAATAAAATGAATATTGAAATTTGAAAACTGGTTCATTCTCTTCCGAGATACAGATGGGGTAAAGTACCCAATACATGGACGCTAAATAAAAGGAAAGTTTTGAAGCTTATCTATTTACCTTGCTATAGTAGTCAGACAGACTCTTCAACATTTTCAGAAGCAGTCCTAATAGTCGGACGCATTTAGAACCGTAAAACTTTATGATAGTTTAGTTTATAATTTAGTCAATTTAAATTAATTCATACTCTCTGTTGCACGATTTTATTAATTAATTACGTGGGTGAAACAGTTTTTATTAAGATGTAAATAAATGTTATTATGCGTTTTTGAGATTAGGTGTCTCTGAGCTCCGGATAATTTTTATACAATTGGAAGGTACTTATACTCGGACACGACAATCATTTGCAATTCCTACAATATATATATTGCATAATTTTTTACTTTACAATTATTATAGTAAATTAAAAAATTTATAGTTACTTCTTTATAGTCCATGTTAAATTTATGCATAAATATTAGAAGTCTAAATGCAAATTATAATAAATTGTTAGTATTTTTAAATAATCTAGAAGTAAAACCAAATATCATTGTTTGTACTGAAACTTGGAATCTAAAACATCACGAATGTTTCAATATTCATAAATATAAGATGCACTGAGAAAAATAGATACTTGATGCAAGCAGAATCCACTTGAATTATTAAGAAAATAATTTTGTTTGGGCATGTAAATGTTTTCTTTTTAAATGAAGAATAAAATCTGTTTCCTTCGATTCTGTTTGAATGAAGAAGATTGAAATTTGATTGTAGAGGAATTATACTTTAATCTGCTATTTGATTAATCCTATAAAAATTTAGCATATACTTGCTACAAGAAGAAACCCATTCAATTAAAATAGAAATCTTTTAAATCTGTGACTAAAGTATTTCAGAAAATATTTGGCATATACTGAAAATATTTGGCAATAAGAAGAAATCCATTCGATGGAAATAAAAATCTTTCATAAATATTGACTTATATACTTCATTGAAATAGCTTTATCATTTTTATCGCTACATTAATTTATTCTTGATAAAATTATATTGTTGTATGAAGCAGAATCCTCCAGTCGCAAAAGGATTTTTGCTTGCAATCAAATTCATGTTCTTCATTTCTACTTAATTCTTGCAGTTCATTTAGAAAAAAATCCTTTCGTATGAAACAACTATTATTTCGAGGAGTCAAAAAATAATAAGTTACGCAACTATAGTAAGTTGGTATAGTAAAAACTAATGATAAAAAGAGTAAATTACCCTTTAACACATCACCAACACTTGAATCAAGCGATGCTTCTTTTAAGAATTCGCCCATTATCTTCGGTTTCTGCATTTTTGCAGTTAACGCACGTGCACTGTTTGGTGACGAAAATCAGACTAACACGAGCACTTCTCTATAAATTAATCTATAGATTTTGGAAATATCTACTGTGAGTTTCAATGTTACGCGATGTAAACGAAGAGCTATTTGCACCTGATACGGTGCGTGTGAAAGGACTTCAATTTTCTTTAGAAGGGAAATTAGTTACTGCTTCATGGAATAAGCTTTATTTACTTACAGGAAAAAGATTTTGTCTTTCAGAAAATAAATTTAATTTTAAAGACAAACGCTCTATTATTCGAGCGGGGGATACCTTTTGTAGAATGTATCTACTTGCAGTAAGAAGATTTCATTTTACAGCAAGCACGTAATCTTTTTGCCGGCCGTATGTTGGTTTAGAAGGAAGAGTTTTTTCTGCTAGAAACAGGAAAACCATAATTTAGAAAGGAGAACCCGGTTTCTCGCTTCAAGCAGATTATTCCTCTTGCGCGCAGTATCCATTTTTCTCAGTGTGTATTATAGCAATAGCAAAATTAATAAATCAGATGGAGTAGCAGTATACATTATCGAGGACTTAACTAAAACAACAGAAATCATTCAAATCAACAAACTTAAAATAATAAACTCAAAGATTTCATTAGTCAACAATACTGAAATAGTAATATCAGCAATCTACCGATCACATGACATACACAAAACTGATTTCGTAATGAACATCAAGGAACTACTGAAGCATAATAAAAAAATCAAAAACAGTATTTTAATGATCATTATCCAATAATGATGTCCTTGAAAGGTATAAAAAAGAATAACAAAGTCACTGCCAAAAAAATAAACTACAACAAACTAAATAGAGAAGCTGCAAAAATCAATTGGTTAGATGAAACATTAAGTACAGATACTAATTTTGCCTTAAACAATATAATAAAAAAAATCAAATTTTGTATAAATAGTGCAGAATACGAAAATAAAAATAACAATATGAAACCAAAAAAAAATTGGATAACAAAAGCAATAGTAATTTCATGCCGAAGCAAAGAAAAACTATATAACAACTGGAAAAAGGATCCCAATAACAAAAATAAGAAAGAATGTTATATAAATTATTTAAAAATATTAAATAAGTTAATAAATAAAGCTAAAGAAGATTATGACAAAAAACAAATACAATCAAACAACAATAATATAAAAAATCTGTGGAAAATAATAAACAACAAATTGGGCAAAAGTACAAAAAAGAACAATAACATAGATTACATTACATATAACAACAACAAAATTAACAATCCATTAGAAATTGCTGAAAATATAAATAAATACTTTACTAATGTTGGTAATCAATTAAGCAACAAGATAAATACACCACCCAATATGAACATCAAACTACCTCCAATGAATGAAAAGAGTATGTTTTTACATTTTACAAACTATCAAGAAATACAGAAAATATTGTGCAAAATGAAAAATAAAAATGGAGGAGTTGACGGCATAAATTTTCAAACATTAAAAATTTTAGCAACAAATATCAGCCAACCACTAGCAAACATTTTTAACTTATGCATTGAACAAGGAATATTTTCGGACGAATTAAAAGCTGCAGAAATAATACCTATACACAAATCTAAAGACAAACACTTGACGACGAATTATAGACCAATATCATTAATCTTTAATATTGCTAAGATATTTGAAAAACTACTACACAAAAGAATAGCTAATTTTTTTAACAAATGTAACCTATTTTCTAACAAACAGTTCGGATTTAGGAAAACCATAGGCACTGAAGACGCACTAAATGAAATAACAAATTTAATATACAAACAACTAGATTCAAGTAACCCAATTGCAATCACCTTACTAGATATCGCCAAAACTTTTGATACAGCTGTGGATCACAAAATCCTATTACACAAACTTTACAACTATGGAATAAGAGGAAAGACATACAATTTAATAAAAAGCTATTTGAACAATAGGAAACAGAACGTTAAAATCAAAGATCAAAGCAGCAATTATGTAGAGGTAAACATCGGAGTTCCGCAAGGAACCATTCTTGGACCACTATTATTTATTATATACATAAATGATATTATCATATGCCGACAACACAGCAGTAATAATTACAGGAAAAAACTGGAAAGAAGTCGAAACCAAAATGAACGAAATTTTACAAAAATTAGCTACTTGGTTGGCATTGAATAAATTGTCATTAAACACTGATAAAACAGTTTATATGGAATTTGGAAATAATTGCAACAGTATACCAAAAAATCTGAATATTAATATTCAAGGAAATACAATAAACAGAGTTGATCACACAAAATATCTAGGGGTTATTTTCGATAGCAATATGAAATGGGATATACATACTAGCAACATCTATAACAACACCAAATACTTGATATTTATTTTTTACAAACTAAAAAGAATCATGTCCATAGAAAATTTAAGAATGATCTACTATGCACTTTTTCACAGCAAAACAACATGTGATTTTAGCCTGGGGAGGTGCATATGCTGGAAGGACCAGATGCATTCAGAACCTTCAAATTAGACTACTAAAATTAGTTAACAAAAACAGCTTCATAACAGATAATAACCCATTAAAAATAGAACAAATTTTTACTTTAGAATCACTAGTCTATCACTACAAAGATCTACAAGAAATATATATAGGATCAGATAAAATAACTAGAAACAAAAGCATACAAATCCCTAGAAGGTTCAGAAATATAAGCATAAAAAATACTTACATCAGAGCATTAACAAATTTTAACATACTACTAAGCGAACTGAAGACATTAAAAAACAAAAATAGTATAAAATCAAAAATTAAAAATTGGATTAGAAAAAACATATAATGGATAAAATGTATAAAATTGATTGCAACAAAATAAAAAATCTAGTACAACATTCACTTAAGCAACATATTCAAAAGATTAAACTAACTCATCCCACATTGGAAGTCCATGGGGATGAGCTAATAGATGAAAAAATAACACTAGACATAAGAACTTACATTTGTTCACACGGAAAATGCAAACTACACTACAATCGTTCTCGTCGCCGAATGTCTAATTATATATGGAAGAAGATACAAAGTGCTAATACGGAAGTCATTAAACATACAATAAACACAGCAGAAAAAATCATCAAAATCATAAATAGTCAAAAACAAGACACAAAATCAACCCAACCAAAATCCAAAATAAATTGTGACTCCTGTAATTATCCGAAAGTAGCAGGAATTAAACACATACATTTCATTAAAGAAACAATAATTACAAATCAAAATCATAATATTTTACAGTTCAGACCAATAGAAGAGTTAATCGACAAGATAAATAATATGGCTGAAATAAATAATTTGAAAACACAAACCAGAAAACCATCAAATGCTCCGGGACTTCAAAACATAAATTCAAGTAATATTAGAATGAAATATGGAGACATCAACTACTTAGGTTCTAACAAAGCAATTTTGTACTTCGATAGAGGAATAAGAGGGATACAACAATATACAAACTCCATGTACCCACTACATCAACAACCAAAACACAAAGACCTAATAGTTCTGGATGAAATAGTCTTCACGGCACCTTGCAAATGCGATTCTAGTAAACAACATGAAAAGATGTTTCCACACTACAGAGAAACATGTGCAGTTGGACTCACATGTCCAGCAAGGGTTAACAAAATGGAAAGAATTATTTTTGCAAGAGATAAGAACACTACAACACATAAATTTACAACAGCAAGAGCAATGCTTACAAGATATTGAAGATATAAGAACAAATGAGGGATTAATTTCTATCTTACTTGATCTAATAACTCTAGCTATTAGAAACAAGTGGGATGGAAATGCAATATAAACCAAAGTTGGTTATTAGTTTTTTAGTTTTCTTTTAGCTATAATTTTGTAAACCGGACTAGCGAACAGGATGAAATTCCTCTGCTGGGTTACTTTTGTAATGTACTTATACTATTATTACTTTGTAATTTTATGTACTGTTGTCTGGTTAAATAAATAAATAAATAAATAAATTCAATAGATAAAGAGCATGTAGCTGACCATCAACTTACGTGCGTAACTATTATAATCCTCTTTTAGCTATTTTGATATGTTCAAATTTTGGTGACCGGTTACAAACTTTTATTCAATCTAGTTCTTTACTATTAATCCAATAAACTAACTATCGTCAATAACGGTTATCAGACACAATTTTCAATAAATAACACAGGCCCACAAATTTTAAAGCCAGAGACCAGACCTAACATTTCCGAAGGATTTTGATGCGCTGAATCCGAATCCGAGCTCAAAATTGCTCCTGTGCGTCAGGTTTTCAAGATATCCTAACTTAAAAGTGCAAAAAACGCGTTTTTTAGCTGTTTTTGAGGTTATGCAACCGAACACGAAAAATGTCTACCACAAAAGCTAATATGGAATTTGAAAGTACTAATCTTCCTCTTTCAAACCTACTTGGATTTATTAAGATATCTTTATTTTTCACCAAAATATTGTAATTTATATTGAATAACGGAGAAATGGCCAGACAGATTAGAGTGGATAGTTGGTCAGTATAATGTTGTTTATGAAAGTCTTGTTGACGGCCGCCATATTGGATCTTCTAGGGGTTATAACAAAACACTGACACCGGCAATAGAAAGGGCATCCTCGAAAACCCATGAGATAATATTTTGAAGAAAAAATATCGTACCGTCAGCAATAGAGAATGCGTTGTATAAATCTGAACACCTCAGCGTTAATGGGTTAAAATGCTAAAATAAAAAATTTCAAATTACAATATTTTGATGAAAAATAAAGATATCCCAAAAAATTCAAGTAGGTTTGAAAGGGGGAGATTAGTACTTTCAAATTCCATATTAGCTTTTGTGGTAGAAATTTTTCTTGTACCGTTACATAACCTCAAAAACAGCTAAAAAACGCGTTTTTGCAGTTTTAGGTTAGGATATCTTGAGAACCTGACGTACAGGAGCAATTTTGAGTTCGGATTCGGGTTCAGCGCATCAAAATCCTTCGGAAATGTTTGGTCTGCTTTCTGGCTTTTGACTTTTGTCAAATTTTGTCGGCCTGTGTAATTTAGGCCTGTGCGATTTAGGCCAAATTTTTATATAGGGCGTTCCGATATTGAACGAAAATAAGGGTACTACGAGATAGAGGAGGGAATTCTAAGATATGCGTAACTTTTCCGTTTTTCGATTAAACGCATAAATTTTGAGTTATAGACAATTGAAAATTTAGATAATCAGCCAATCAGCTCGCGCCGCCGTTACCGCGCCGGCGACAGGGGAGAGAGTGGGCGGGGCTTCCGCGCTACGGCAGAAGCCACAGGCAACGGGAAAGAGAGCGCGCCTAACCTTCCCTGTTCTATTCGCTTAGCTGAAAACATAGCCGTTCACTGTTTTGACATGAAAGTCAGTCGTCTGCGTCTTCTCACACGTAACACGCGTGAGGCGGGCTTGTGTTGGTCGCGTATCCTGTACAAGTATGTGTCTCTGAGTTGTCTCAACGTATCGATACACAATTCGTAAATACAAAATGGCGTGCGAATATCTATTCGTACAAGGATTTGATGTTTTCTATTTTAATAATTAAAATCTAGACATAAACATTAAAACCATGTTAAATCAAAATAAATTCACTAAATGAATTTGGTTCTTTAGCAAAACTACTTATTATCTTCAGAAATCCATGTTCTTGAAACGATTTCTGATTAAGAAAATGCAACTGCTTATTATTATTT
>UELU01130266.1:0-25063 GCA_900490025.1 Megastigmus dorsalis
CTCAACATACTGAGCAAAAATTATATAACCAGGCTTGCTCAACCGGTCAAGCAAAATGTACTTAAGGTGCTCGGCAAAAATTGCCGAATGTCTGAGCAAATTTTGCTCCACCGTCTGTGCTCAAGATTTTCGGCAAACGTTGCCGAAGGTCTGAGCAAAATTTGCTCAACCGTCTGTGCTCAAGATTTTCGGCAAATGTTGCCGAAGGTCTGAGCAAAATTTGCTCACAATTTTTCCCCGTGTATACTCACAGAAACTTACACATTCTTCAATGGTGTTATTAGATACTCTTTCAAGCTTGTCAACACTAATCAATTACATAATGCTAAACATCATTTTTTAACCCAGTCATTCTTTATCATGTTTTGACAATACTTTAACTCTTTAACATTTTAAACACCTATGATTTGTCTATCAATATTTTATTTATATCGGAAAAAAAATTTTTATTTAATCATACACATTAATTTGTTATTAAACACACACATTCAATATATTACAAAATTCATCATAGACTAAAAAGCTTGTTAACAAACCTATATTCTATGCTAGATTTGCTGATCTAATGGACCAAACTTATGCTTTCGTATACTTACCAGTGTTAGGATTAAATTTGATGGCTATTACCTTTTGTGCAGTTGATGTAAGTAAAATATATAACGCCGGGCTATAGTGATGGAATAAATAATAATAGTAACTATGTAACCTGCAGATAATTTTGCATATAGGAGATATGAAAGAAATGATTAGAATGACTGTTATTTACGGAGGCTTCGTTTTTCATCTGTTGTTCAATAGTATTCCAGGACAAAAAATCCATGACATGAGTTGCAGTGTATTCTCAGCTGCGTAAGTCGGTTACGAACTTTTTATTTATGGAATATCGCAAAATAATCAATTGCCCGCAAAATAAGTATAGTTTTATTTAACCATCAAAAGATTGCAAAACCATTTCTTCTGTCTACAAAATTGTTTAAGAGTATTTCCTGATTATTGAATTGAATTTTGTGTACATAAATATCGCTAGTTTTATGGTAAATTGGTACAAGAAAGAACATTTCATCTGCTGAAGTTCATTCCTCAATTATTAAAATTTTCATTTCTCTTGGCATATACACGATAGAACCTCCTTAAGGCGGATTGGCTAACAATTTTGAAAATAATGTGGAATAAATCAAATTCACAGCTACTTTTTCCTGCTTGTTTGTTGCCAATTGCTTCCTCAAAGTTTTGGATTTATAATTATACCAATTTTTATTCAGGTACTTTAGTGAATGGTACAATATATCTTTGGAAAGCAGAAATTTACTCAATTTTGTTATGCTGAGAAGTTTGACACCTTCTCAGTTTACTGCTGGAGGTTTATTTATACTTAACATGGAAAATTTTGCAATGGTAAATAATATTATTGTTTAAACTGCTATTTTTTAAAAGTACCTAATAATTTTTTTCTTTTTAAGATCGTAAAATCATCGATTTCGTACATGACTGTTATAATGTCAATGCATCAGTGACTAATCAGGAATGAACTATTATATTATTTGTCTTATATTTTAGTAAAATTATTTTTATGTGCAAGTATTAAGAAAAAAAGATTAATTGAAGAATATATTATTCTTTATGCATTGTGAAATTGTCTCTTTTCTGAACAACATAAACTTGCCAAAATAATAATAAGAAAATATAATTAAGTATTATTATTGTATTATATATGTATTGATTTTACAAATAATACAAAGACAATTTTTATACATTGTTCTTTGCAGTTTATTATTTACACTTTTCTGAGAATGGGTAGTCCTTTTATCTTACCGATATTACGCTATTTTTATTTTAGGAAAAAAGTCCATAGATTTATGCAAAATGAGCACATCGTTTACTTCCTTGGGTAATAATCTTATAGCATTACACAACGTTTCAATCAGAAATTTAAAGGAAATGGTATTTCCACAAAGCTTCTGGATCGTCCGCTGAAACGTGAAACTTTTGTAGGCATGCCACTGTCGGCAGTCTTTAAATATCGGTTTCAATCTTTGTGAAATGGTAAATTATGGTCCAAGGAAATACAATGATGTGTTTATTTTGTATGAAACGAAGTAATTTTTTACTGGAATATTGGCAAGGTAGGACTATAGCACATAAGTACTCTTAACATGACATAATAAAAACTACTATTTGAAACATAATAATAAATTAACCTTTTTGAATAAATTTTTTTGAAAATAAAAAATTAATATTAACAATTATTCTAACATATGAACTACCTAAATCCAAAATTTAAAAGATTATTGAATGTAATAATATAATAGAATTATGGCAATAATGGAATCAAAGAAAATATTGTATTTTTAGAGAAATCAATGTAATAAATAATAATAATACCACACATTAACTATATACTTTGCGATTTGTATAGGTATGTAGTTCTGAAGATGTATCGCAGCTTTGGCGTTATTGATTCCCTGAAAAATCAATAAGGGCTTTCTGTCAATGTAATTCATTGTTAATTTCTTCCGTTATAAATAAGCTTTATTTATGCGCATATAGTTTTATTTTAATATCTAAATCTTACTATTTCATTTTGATTCTTGAATTTGTATCAATTTATTTATTTATGCGATGGACTATGTAGGACGATTCTGTTTAATTTCATATTCGCAGAAAATACTTGTCAATTTTGAAATCTTATGTTAAATTACATTGCAAAACAAGAAATTCTGTCAAGTATTAGAATTTACGAAAGGTGACGTAATCGAGAGACCGAAAATCGTATTCATATAAGAGTTTTCCATTTTCTAGTATCCTAGGACGCCCGTATTGTTATAGATGTCGCTGCCCTGAAAAACTGCAAGAAGCGTCTCTCTTCAAGACCGCAAATCGCAAGTTGCGTTTTTCCACCAGATATAGAACTTCCAGCTCTTCGGCTCGTCGTCGTCGTCATTCGTCGGTACGCCCAATGATCCCCCTCGGAAGTCGGAGTACGCGTATCATTTTCCATAAGACCGCAGTTCTCCCGGGACAGATTTTTCTCCGTTTCCCCGAAATAAATAGGTGCACTGCACACACATTACAATCGCAGACGAATGGTGCAGCAGCAGCATCTGCCAACGGTCTAGGCGGGTCCAACCCGGCTCGCATATTACGTATACATAGTGTACGTACATAACATATAGATACTAATTCTAGGCCTACGATAGGTATATATACATCTGTAGGCACAGACGACCGAAAGGGAGCCTTGCCATTGGTTAGAGCTGCCGTATGCCCCCTTCCCCTCTTCCCGTTCGTTTGCGATCCCAGAGAGAACATGGGAGAGAAGAGAAAAAAAAAGCGCACGGGGGTCGAGGCCGCCGCGCGCTTGGGACACTGATACACGACCGAGAGGCCAGACGAGGACAGCGCGAGAATAATGCTTATATACACCTATATGTATATACACTGCGAGCGAGACGAAGACAGAGAAAAAGCGAGCAGATCCGTGAAATGAAACCGAGGGAGAAGAGACAGGGGATGTGCGCAGTGCCATCGACGCTCGATAAAGCGCAAGGCCCAGCCAAGTGCTAGCGAGCGAGTCTACGCCTGTTATGCTTACCGGGCTCGTGACGGTCAGCTGCTCTTGTCATGCTCGTCTGTACTGTGTGCCACTTTGGAAAGCTGAAGCTTCGATGGCTGAATTTTCGCTCGAATTCTCCTATTTCTTGCATTGTTTGATGTTTTCCTGGATTTTCAATTTTGCCACACTCTTCTTTAATTGGCTGTTGTTGAATCTCTTACACGATATAGGCACACAAATCCTTAAGGATAGTATTGTAAAAAATGTACGTAAGGGTAGTAGGAAGGATACAGGCTATTCGAGTGATTTGCAAAGTTGACAATAAAAACGAAATTCTGGATAATGGCCATTCAAAATGTTAAGGGAAAGAGGGTAGGGTAATGCGACCAGAAATGACGATCGAACGTGCTCGCCTAGTAACGTGAGCTTGACGAGTTATTCTCTCTTTCTCTCTCGGGAGAGTGCAGTCGCACAGCGCAGAGGGCGAGAGGAGAGGGGAGGAAGAAAGAGCGAGAGAGAGAGAGAGAGTTCCGAATATCCAGAAAGCGCTAGTGTGATGTCAGTCCGGCAAGTGTCGCGCAGCCTCGATCTGTGCAGTCCGCTAGTCTCACGTTTGCTTTTCACCTGAAAATATATAATCGTAAATTCACACACCGTCCTGGAGAGAGAGATACATAGAGAGATATATAGAAAGAAAAAGAGCAAAAGGGTTATAGCATATTTAAAATAGAAAAGAGGTCGAGCCACGACATATAAAACTTCAGGGTGTGTGCGAGCGAGAAGGCGCGTGTGTACGTGTGAATTAGAGCGCGCGCGGAGAAGAGATAACAATTGAGTATATATCATAATAGCTGCGAGGCGATTTTCTGGCGTATCTTAGAAAGGCCCCCCTCGTCGTCATCACCGCTGTTAGTTATCCTCTTCTCGGGCGCTGCTGCTGCTCTGCATAGACGCCGCTGCCACCACCGCCGCCACCGCCGACGTCCCCTACTCGCATCCTCTGCGTCTCTCTCTGTGTCTCTCGATCTATGCGCGCACCCAAGTGTCCGCGTAGTATCTCCATTCAAAGAGAAAAAAGAAAAGAGCCGTGAAAATCTCCATTGTTGTTCAAAGTGCGCGTCTGATCTTACGTTGTTTCAGAGCCCCGTCGCACCGACTCGCCGACGAACGACCATAAACGAACGATTAAATTTTAATAAATCTACGTCTTGTGTGTGTTGACGCGCGCGCGAGCGGGTTGTGTAAGCAATAATGACCGACAAGAAAGGTAACTATGAAAGACCCATGCGAGTCAAACGCACACCCACGGCAGGCGCTTTTCGCCACCTTCCTCTATTTTATATACAATAATATAGGCCTCTGAGCTTAGACAGTTTAATTACACACAAAAAGATTCGATATATCTTGTTTTGTTTCTAAGTTCCTTTTTTTTTTTTTTCTAATTTTTGTTTCTCTTTGGTTCTCCGATGTACACGAGAATGAACTAAACGATGAAGGACGTGTCTGTCTGCCCTCGGTCTCTCGCTCTCTCCTCTTTTCGTCCGCTCTGTTTCTCGTTTCTTTTTTTTTTTTTTTTTTGCTGAAAGGGAGTTTTCCAACGAGGCGTCGCACGCTACGCGTCTATAGAATCGAGGAATCTAGCCATTTCCGCCATAAATTCGCTGCTCTTGGAGCGACGATTGAGTGACTTTTTTTGCTGTACCGTCTTAGCCCTATAAATTCTTCGGGGTCCCGACCATCTTTTTTCCTCGTCCTTCCTTCCTCCTCCATTTTTACATATTTCCCCTCCAGTTCATCGCAACTTTTCATTCCTATTCTAAACTCCGCGGAGTCCTAAGGTTCGAACGCCTTAAAGTTGAGCCAACGAAAAAATACATCATTTCCTCGTGCGTGCATTTCTGGTGTGCACGCGCGGTGCGTAAGCGGCTGCGGCTCTCTATAGGAAGAAAAAAAGATGTGCGAATTTCCTACGCTTGACAGATGAATCAATACCGTCGTTCTCTCCTCTGTGTATCTTGCTCTCTCTCTCTCTCTCTCTCTCTCTCTCTCTCTCACACACTTGCGCTCTCCGCTCCCTCTGCTTCGTTTCCTCTCCATCTGTCTCTGTTGCTCCGCTTCCTCGTTCCGCACCAACCTGCACCAACACTGTGCGAGTGTGTAAACAAAATGGCCTCTACAAACGCGCTTACGAAAGATTCCAGAGCGGACGACAGAATGATTATAATATTAAAAAGGGGAGAAAGACGAAGAATGAAACAGAGTTCGAGGAAAGGGCGATACGCCTTTTAATTCGTAAGCCCCACGATGTCCCAATCCTCTTTTACTTTTTAATTTCTTTTCTCTACATGTACCTATACATAGTTTTTTTGGATGCTAGAAGGGACAGAACGTAATATCTGCGTTTCCTCTTTGTTCGCGCGGTATATGTATCGATGCGATGTGTATATCTGCTGGACTCCTTTTAGCATATACAATAATAATGATATTAGGCTCTGTTACGACTGCGTGGTATAACGAGCAAGATATATATATACCTATATATCTATATAATAGAGAAAGACAGCGTACGTGCTGTACGCGCATATTATGCTGATGGAGAATGAGGAGGTGAGGGAGAGAGAAAGGAGAACGTATGGGCGAGAGAGAACGCGAGTGCAGTGTGTGCGGCAGAGAAAAGCTCGATAGCCAGAGGGCTTCATCGCAGGTTAGGTTAGACAGGGTTGAACTCAGGCTGTTTATGCGCGCGCGGATATTCTTCGCTGTGCAATCTTGTTGGATTAAAAAAATGCGATAAATCAATGGACGATGATTGTGGCAAATTTATTATTTTCTTAGTCAACTGAATCGAAAATAGAATCGATTTTTTTTGCATATGCATTTAACTTTAATTATTTGAATCATGTTTCAAATTCTTGTTTATAACTTATTAAATTTGTATTTTAAAAGCCATGAAATTCACGATAAATATTTAAAATGAGATTAAACAAAATTATTTATTATGTTACATAAATTTCAAGCTATTTTTTATGTCTACTCCGTTGAAGAGACATCCACGTCCATTTGATTTATTGACTATGTTTATACAACAACCATTATGTTATTATTAAATTTCTTTAAATTAGAAAAAACAGTGCAAAATTAAAATTTATTTAAGTAACTTTAATGTTTATGAAAGTCTGATGCGTTGATGCATCACATTTCGGAGCATTATGCTAATAGCTAAGATTCAAACGTACAAATAAAGAATAAAATACTATGATTTTATGAATATCCAATAAAGTTTTATTTTATAGTATCCTATTCTTTTATTGTTTAAGTATATCTCTTTTTTTTTATATACAAACATATAGACTTAAGATGCGTCAGTTTTCTCGTTATACTTAGCCAAATCTACAAACAAAGATTATGTAACTGATGTGTTTATGCCTTCCAACCTTGCTTCCACATATTTAGAATTAAGACATTGATAAGAAAGCAAAGCATAGTTGTAAGACTGGTACAAAAAGTAAGTTAAGCGATCAAGCAGATTAGCGAATAAAAACTTTTGCAATAGACTGCTTAATTGTGGGTTCAATATTATAATCGTACTGTCAACTGACGGTAATCACCAAAGTGAGGATAGTTCCTACAGTTGTGGCTGTCAATATGTTTGCAGCGGACCAAAGACATATCAAAGACGATTTGATCCAAGTCAGTAGGTGGAGCCTAGGAGACCGGAACTCGCGCAGCCTAAGCCACGTATCTAACCTTAGCTTCTCTATATATTACCTTAAATCACTACGTGTTTAATTATACCAAACATAAATACATATATATACTTAATTATATATATATATGAAAAAAAAAGTGCACCGTTCGCCTCCCGATTCAAAAAGTGTTAAATAAAAAAGATACTCGAGGGTGAAGAGTTTGAAATTTTGAGCTTTGCACTCGAGCAAATAACTCCATTGTATAAGTATATCGGATCAAAATCTCCTTTCATAAGCAGGCAATCGTCGGGTTTGCAATGCCTGACCCATTATCCTCTAATGCTTCTTTCCTGATTTTTTCAGGCATGCCTCAGTAGAGTAATTGCAGGGCTGGCTGTAAAATGGATCGGGAAGTTGAATGAATTTTAATCTACTATAAGTAGCGATGTCTATTTGTCAAAAGTATACGCCGGCGTGTCAACTTAATAAATGATCTGCGTTAGAATAAAAAATATTGTTACTTCGAGTATCATAGTATTTATTAATGCATTGCTCTAGAAAGTTTTCTACGTAAAGTTAATTTAGGCACTACCCTTAAGTTTTGGAAAATGTCTAATATCGGCTATACTTTTTGAATTGGAGACGTCGGCTGCTATATATCCAAATCAATATGAACATAAGATATTGATATGGGTGTATCGATATTTTGTACTGAAACCGTGGTATTGGCTGATTGCTTACTTTGTTCCTTTTTTTAACACCCACTTGTCCTGCTGGTGTACAGATTTCCATTATTTTATTCTTAAACTGATAACTTTTGCAAACAAAAATCTTAATAATTTTTAATAATTCTTAATGGAAACACATTTTCTTTATAATTTATAGAAAACTGTACACGAGCAGTGATAACAAATCAGCAGGGTGGACACGAATGCTGTATCTAAGCTCGGCGTATTTATAATACTTCTACTCAATAGTAACTCGGTAGCTCACTTTTAACAATAGTGCATGTGCTTTCTCAGTGGCCATAAGTTTCCTTGTAAATTATTTTTAAAGATTTTTCAAATATAATTGATTGATTTGTCAATTTAACTAAGATTTTAATAAATATTTTTGATAATATTAAAGGATAAAGAGTAGAAACTTGTGGTCAAGATTCTGCATGAACTTATAATTAAAAAAAAAAAATTTTAGAGTTAGTAGATGGATTGGTTTTTCTATTTGTTAGAATTAGTACTTTCAGATTTTGTTTTAGCATCTTTTTTATGATTAAAAACGTAATATCATTACTTTAATTTAAAAGCCTATTGTTGTAATGAATTGTAGATTATTGTTCTCAGAGTAAAATTAAAAACATGAAATTACGTTTAAAAATTTATTTGAACACTTTATTTATGTATAGATATACTTTAATTGTTTTAATAAATTAAATTTTAGTTTGCATGTTAACTATTAAATATATTTTTACAGATTGCAAACAGCTTTTGTCAATCCAATTATTATAAAGATAATTTATCAACTTGAATTACCTTACGGGTTTAATAATCAATAAAAAAAATTGATTTACAAAACTATGTTATAGTAAGTTAAGACATTAAGACGAAAGGATGTTTGCATTTATTTAGTACAATTTAATAATGTTATTTTGCATGATATTACGTGTTATTAAATTTTTTGCACTATTTTATCCCGGTCTCTTTTTATCACAAGCTTCTTCAAATGCATGAAATTACTATTAAGTTGAAGTTGATAAAATTTGCTCTAAAAGTCGGTTATAAAGAGAGATCAGACATATCTTTTCAGTAAAATTTTGTACAGTTTCTGTTACTAATAATATTGAGAAATTTCTAAAAAGTGATACGTTGTCAAATTAAAATCACAAATTTTTTTAAATCATTGATTTTCAACTGCGGAATTGTATAATTTTTGTACAAGTCTGGAGAGAAAGGTCCTTTCTCTACTTAGTTATCGTTCTTGAAAAATAATAAAATTCGGCATTATAGGAATTTCTCGTGCACTTTAACTTGGCACGTGCATGGGCATGTATTAAAACGTGTATACTGTTAATAGTGAGCTTAATTATAATAGCGTTTTATAAAATTGATGAAATCTGCGAAATGTATCAGGAAGTCTTCGCAGTGATAGTCGAGCGATAATAAGGACTTTATAGTGTATTTCTTATTCAAACAAACAACTTATTCAAGTTAGAGTGTAACAATAGAAAAAGAAAAGAAATAACGTTTTCTCATTGAAATTAACAAACTGGAATAGTAAAGAATTATACCTTGATCGCTTTATGCACTTTGAAGACAAGCAAGTGTTCCACCGAAGCATTTCGATACATTCCCATCTTTAGCAAAATGGATGAATGTATAACTTCTTAGCTTTGTGAAGTTCATCAGAATTTGTCTAATACTAATTTTAATCTCTGTTACGAATATACTGTTTAGTAAAAACGGCTACTTATATATCTGGCTCGGAAGCAAACTAGGTCGAATGCTTATGGGACCATTTGGAGGCAGGGAAATTTTCACTTGTTCAGTAACGTCAAATTAGTAATTTAATTATAATCCATCGTTATTGAATTCGATGATTGTTTGCACCGTGGCACTGACACATAATCTTACATGCTGAGCACTATTTTGTTACAAGAATCGAGTGCGTTTTTTAAAATTAATTCAATTCACTTATTTACCTTTTTCAAACGTTTATTATCACTTTATCAAGATTTGTCGCAACTTCACTCCAAATGAAGTTTCTTTGTTTCTCTATAAATGCAATAAATTTTATACCAACTCTACATCGATTCTTGTCAGTGTATGTGGGTTCAGTAATTATGGACAATTTGGTGTGGGCTGACATCCATGTTAGAATACAACATGTCCATCCACCGCTACTGGACGTTAGCAAATATTGTACGCAAATAAAGATTATGATTGGTCACTTACTAAAATTGTAAATGCTTGCTATAAAGATTGTGGTTTTTTACTCCTATTTTCACGTATACTAAAATTAATAACTTGCGAAAGTAACAAAAAAAGCATAAGGAAGTGCACATTGACTTTGCGTACCTACATTGCTACAGTACGGTGTATAATTTATAGTCTATTAAAACCTTAGGTAGTTTGTATTCCATTGATGTAGTGAGGTAAAATAAAATAAAAAAAGAAAAGAAAAAAAGATAAGAAATCGAACGTTTAGAACGTTTAGCAAGTCTAAACGTTGATGCTAAAAATGAAGTAAAGCTCGTAGACTATTATTACACACACGGCATTATCGGCAATACAAGCTACCTAGCCAATGATTATATACCACGCAAATACGAGGACTTTTAATCATGTTTGATCTTTATTTATTGGATATTTGCAGAAATTTGTGGTTTGCTGAATCTTGTCACGACTTTTTGAATGTGTGGAACTTGATATATATACTTATATATTATACATATTCATCGTACCACTGTACTCATTGTATAAATTACACATTCACCGCTCGAACACAACTTCTCGGTCAATCTCTTGAATCAAATTGAACTTTCGTCTGGTTAAAGAAACGTACCACCTAATATATACGTTAATTAGCTTGTTTTTATCATCATTTTTTCAAAATCAATCATTATCTTTCTTACATATGGCTTTATTTTAGCTCAGTTTTATTATTCCTTTTTCATTTCAATCAAACCTAAGAGTAAACGAAAGCTACGCTTCGGAATGCTATTATTAATTGTGCCTTAAACGTATAATATAACCCAAGTAATCTCAACAATTTACTCAACCACTAACTAAATACATACGTATAAATAGACTTTGGCGAATTTGTATACTTGCTACTTTCTCTCAGGTTTGATTGTTTAGACGAATGTATTTGGCTTTTACCTTGATTGCGTAACGCTATTTGCTTTGATATCGGTTTCGTATTATGCCTTAGTTTTAGAAGTAAAAAGGTAGGTGGAACAAGCGAGAGTCAATACATAAGAATGGTTTTCCTACTTTTTTTTTCTCTCACCTAATTGTTATGGATTAATTTTATTTACAATTAACTGAATGTTCTTATGCTATGGAATGAATATTAATAACCAAAAATTATTCTCGAGATTGACTCACGTTAAATGTGTCTGTATGCCTTCGATCTCTGAATCTCCTTTATGATGGAACTCATGCTATGTTCAAATCACACAATATGTTAAGAAAAAAAAAAACAAAAACAAAAACAAAAACAAAAAAAGGACTTATATGTATACCTATGCATAAGGTTTTTTTTTCTGTAATGAAATATACTTTATATATATATATATTTATATATATATATTATATTTCGAAGGTAAATAGTGCACTTTGATACCATAGCCCAACTCGCATCAGTCGTGTTTACATTAATGGAAAGTCGTAGGAATGTTGATTTAACTGTCGGAAATGAAGGCACAAATTAGATTCAAGAGACTTACTCAGATCGAGGAGTTTATTACAAATTGTAGACTCGGGCGGTGCTGAGTGGGCAATATATACCGTTCTTTCAGTTATATTTCATTTCACCATTATTTAGTGACTAACATTGTTTGAGCTTCAATTAGTATCTTGATCAAAACGGTGTATGTCATGTGTAAAATATACTTGGGTGTGGGAGTACCATTTTCAGCCTGAAACCGTTTACTATGTCCAACATAATTGTGTACACCTTATATATACTACTTTTAGATCGTCCTATATATTTTTTTACAGAATAGTTTTAAGTATGGAATGTCTTGATTTTTTTTACAAACGTTTACGAAAAGTAGTTGGACATACTTAATCGTTTAAGGCATCAGAAACACTTTATATATCAACGAGACATTTTGTTGTGGATATGTAAAGTGCATTATCTTTGGGCTGTGGTACTATGTACCGTTGGCTTAGATCAAACTTGAACCACTTTTTTGACGGTATTTTACAGTAATGTTGAATTGTGTTGCAGCGTATCCAGTGGCTCCTCATCCACCAACTGGCTTTGTCCCAGCCCAGGCACAGCCAGCCGCGTATGGCGGTCAGTACAATTGTAAAGACACAACTCTGGAACTATCGGCCTAATCGTCAATAAAGCATTTCAAGGAAAAAAGAAAATTAAGGACAGACATTGCTACCTGAACTAAGTGCGGAAAACCCCGCGGTCGGGTCCTGCGATCGTTAAACAATAAACGGCCTAATCCTGCAGATTTGGTACCCCCGGCTTAACTTGTGACGCCTAACAGCTTGTATAATAAACGACCTAAACTGCTTTATGACGAATTGGTCGCTAGTTTCTGAAATATTAGAAAAATCTAAATTTCCCCTTTTCAATAATATCCCTCATATAACTAACTTGGTAAATTCTTCAATAGTTCCGGGAGCCTCGCCATATGTCTTTCCGAACCAGCCTCAATTGTATACCCAGGGACCACCACCGCCTGCATATGATCAAACTCTTACGCATCCGATGGTAAATACATTTCAGTAGAACAGCATTAATGTCATCGGTTAATTGAAAATTCCAAACTAAACGATCAACGTTATTCCCTTGCAACTTTAGATGTACCAACCAATGTATGGACAAGGTTATCCGGGAGGATACTTGGCAGGATATCCTACAGCCTATGGACCACTACAGTATTATCCACCATTAGCTGCAGCTGCAGCATATTATCCTACTGCTATGCAGCCTGCTCCAGTTAGGCCAACAATTATGGTATCCGTAAGTTTTTTCTACTAATTTTTTTTTTCTTTTTTTTTTCTTTTTTCTTTACTTTTTTTAAGCTTATACTTTGAAAAATACAATGGGGTATGACTTAGGTATGTGATGTTTCTTTCCTTGCAATATTTAAAACTTTTTTCATATTAATTTAAAATGATCACTAAATTACAATTTATATATACTGTTGTAACAAATGTCTCTCAAATAGCAGCTAACTTATATAATTATTTCAAGATAATTTTTATTTTTATTACATCATCGTTGTATGTATCACTAGTCATACCTTGAAAAATAAAAGTAGTGTTCAAACTCATTTCATGGAATATGCAATCTTTTTTGTTTAATAATTCTATCGATCAAATTTAATAATTCTGAAATAAATAGTCTATGACATTGGTGAATGATAATCTTTCGTTTGCGATTGATGAAATGAAAATCTTCCTCGAAAATAGACGCACCGATGAAACTAAGCGAGGAAATAAAAACTAATTAATAATTTTTCTCCAAAAGCAGAACGGCTTCGAAGGCGCAAGATTCGACGGAATATCGCAACCCGTCCTGCCTCCACCTCCACCCGGCGTCGCCGCGAACGCTGCTCAGCTGGCTGCTATGGCGGGCCATAGTGTCGCTCTCTCGCAAAAGAAGGGTTCGTTCTTGGGAGGGGCAACAGAGGGTGGTTATACATTTTGGTAAATCATATCGCAAGGCAGAGCGAGAAAAGTCGAAGCTGTAACACGAAAAGAAAGAAATTAAGAAGCTAAGGCATTGTTGTTGAGATCCGTATAGGCAAAACAGAAAAAAAAAATTCGACTGTCTCCAAAGTCTATACTTTTTCCCGTTGGGTACTATATCTTTGTAGAGAGGCCATTTATCAGTGAAGAAGGCGTCTTAGTGCACAAGCCGCCTGTCGACGAGCCGAAACAAGACCGTGACGAATGATCGCCCCCTCATTCTCTCGCATCGTAGACAAGTTTTTTTTTCTTTTTTTTTTAATTTTTCTTTACCCCCGCCGGTATCCCTGTAACTTTCCCATCCCCAATGACCTCCCGAAACATTTCCTTCGTTTCCGCAGCTGAGAAAACGTCTCACGGCCTTGTTTCCGTGCGACGGTCAGTTTATGCGTCCACGAATTTTTCTTATTCCTGTGAAAAACCTTGAGTCACTTTTGTAGAAAAGACTAAAAAAAACGGACTGCTCAGTATTAAAAAAATTCGAGTATAGATAAGCTACTGTAAAGAGGATATTCCTGACTATTATGGGCGATGAGATCACTTGTTCAGTGAGAGAAGACACATTTAGACTAAGAAGAGAGAGAAAACGAGAGAAAGGAAGAGAGGTAGAGAAAAAAAAGAAGAATCTCTTCACCTGCGGATGAGTGGGCTGAAAATTCATGGTGTGCTTGGTTTTAGCGATAAAACGAGCGAATGTATGCGAGCACCATTTGACACAGAGTTGTCTCTCAATCGCCTACAAGGATCGATATTCGAGAATGTGTTCTAAGCGTTTTTTTAAACGTTACTTGGCAGACTAAGAAAGAAAGGGGGCTGCTCGCAATGTTGTGTCTGTTTTATATACTTTTTTCCCTACATTGCTCTCGACTGCACTAAAGGCCCTTCTTCTGAATTAGGATTGACGACGTTACGATTATGCGAACAATGTAACTAATTAGAAACTTGATCTTGTTTTACGGCTTTTTGTTATAAAAAGAATTTCTATTAAATTTGTTATTTATTGTTACAAAATAACCACATCAGACACGAGCAGCCCTTAACACGGAATGTGGCAAAAAAATTGCGTGATAAAACAAACAAAAGGAACGTGTGATGACTACTAAATTAAATAAAATCTAACCAAAAAGATATTTTCTTTAGAATTTTTTACGAGATTCGCATATTTTAGTTTACTCCAGAAATGTATCCGTATGAAAATTGTTAGCAGTTCTCACACGTTCTCAACCTCAAAGACGCTTACCATCCGATTGAAGAGTACGCACCCTTTTTTATAGTAGTCTTTCAAGTCGTTTAAGAGTTTTTTTACGCAGATTAGCTAGGTCGGCTAAAAAGTTATTATTTAATTGAAAATAAAAAAAAAAAAAGAATTGTTCACGGTAAAATATCTTGCCTCGCTGCATCAACGGTTTCCCCCAATGTTGTTAACATTGATATACATACATATATATATAAATACATTATCGATTTTCAATCGTTTCTCACATTCACAAGTAATTGCAGTGGAAACACGCAAAATTATCTAAACGAATCTCAAAGAGGAAACTGTTCGAGTGTGAAACTCTGTAAAAAATAAATAAATAAATAAAAAAAAGAGTGCTTGGAAACTTTGAGAGTACAAATTTATGCATCTGAATGGGCAATTACGTCGTGAGCAATTCTTGAGAATGAGCCATAGCAGGCAAGTTTAATAAATGGAACACCGAGCGATGCAGCGAATTTCGTTATGCCATCTTGTTAACATGCGTCAAGCAGGATCGTCTCCCTCCATAAGGATTAGTCCAATTGTAGAGTGCACCTGCTTTACTCGTATTGATGTAACGCTTAAGTCTTAGCGAAAATGAACGAAAGGTTGCAGGATAAAAGAGTACTTTCTGCATAAAATTGTGGAAATACGGTGCACTTTCTTAGGGTCCTAAGAATGCTAACTATCTTTTGAGCAGCTATAAATGCGCCTGCCTCGCTCTGTGATCATAGACATAGCAAAGTGAGTCAGTTGATGGAACTCTCTTGACAGTTCTGTTTGCTCGCTCACACTAAATATGATATTTAATTAAGCAATGAAATCAGAGGAGCTAATTTACAATCGATGATAGCCCAGAGTAGGACCAAAAGACGCGATTCTATTTAGGATTTTCAATCGGTCGTATCAGCGCCAAGCTTGGACAAACGTGTGGCGTATATCAAATGATTAAGCGCAGCTATCAGGGCAACTTGTATCTTAAGCGAGACATATGATTTTTATGCACAAAAATGGTTTTTCAGATAATATCGAGCGATTGATTGACTAAGCTTGGTGTTTTGATAACGATGAATTACATCCTCTTTGTAACTTTGATTCTTTTCTACCGAGCCCACCTGAAACTACTCAAACGTGACCAGCATTTAGTGAACAAGTGTACAGTTACGTGGCATGAAAAATCTAGTCCGATAATTCTGACTGATTAAAACTTGAAAAGCTACATAGCTACTTTTTTGATCGACATTCATTTTTTTTCTCTTTTTTTCAGTTATTAACTGTAAAAACTTGTAAACTTCGGTTACAAACATAGCAATTAAAAAATTTGATAATTACAAAAGAGTTCATATCATTCCATTGCGAGATTGATATTTTGTTAACAGACAAAAGTCACGTTTGGGAATTTAGGATGCCGTGTCGACGGTGGTTCTCAAGTCGCCGCTTTAAAATTAAAAAAAAAAAAATGTAAGAAAATATGGAAAAATAACCACGTGCTGGCATCAGTTGATTATTTCAAGTATATTTCTCCTTCTACGTATTTTGCAACGAAAAAGATGGATATTCCAAAAAGAGATAGCAGCATGTGTTGAAAGGCATTTAGCTTTGATGAGACGAAAATTCTGCAAGAGCTACCTTGACGAAAGTTCGAATAAGAAAAATGAAATGTATTTCGTTGATATTTATATGTATATTAAATTATTCTCGTTTTACCAATTTATTTGCAGATTCATATTTTTTTAGATCAAATTTTTTGCAATGCATTTTGACAGATTGTTTATACCAAGCGGCAGTGGGAAGGTTTTATATCATGGAAAAGCGTGCAATAAACAACATGTCTATTGTAACAGTAAAATAAATTGTATTAATTGCAATGGTAAATTTGTTATGTTAAAAAATCACTGGCACTGATGCCCAGTGTAACAGTTAATAAACATTATGACCATGCATAAGTTGTTCTTATTTAATCCTAAATTCTTGAGTCTTAAAAAACTAAACTGCACTGTATCATAATTGTTACTGTATGTACATTTAAATTACTCGTACAATAATTATTACAAGTATCAAAAACATATCTTTAGCACCCTAGAAAAAACTATCAGCTTTTACAAGAATAAATTAATTTGTTACTAGTCAAACTTTTTACTAGCAAAGACTTTTTTCATTGAAGTTTCTAAAATTGGCAAAAGATTAAGATAAGTGTCTACACATTTTGAAGCACAATTTTCAAACTCATCAGTATATCTTTTGACTTCACTTTCTGTTGGAGTTACTCCCATTTTGTCTTTTACATTGTCATTACAATCCATTACACATCTTTTAAGTCGATCCTAAAAAGGAATATAATAACATTAATTATAATATTAAATTAATTAATTTAAATTGAATAATAATACTAGCCTGCAGTCTTCCAAACTCTCCTTCAATATAGTTACGAGCATTATTCAAAGGTGTATTGCAGTTCTGTATACAGTTATGTACCCTTTCTAAACTGTACGTTTCATCATTGCAGCATGTTGCTGCACATCTATGCATGTCACCCTTAAAAAATATTGATTTATGTTTCATACATATTAAATAAGTATAAATAGATTCCAGAATAGTTATGAAAAAAAATTGTATAATGTAATATGTATAAAAAAACAATTCTATATTTTTTTTGCAAACATTTTGTTAAAAAATTAAGTTATATTGTTATACATGATGAGTAACTACTCACAAGAATTGACCTAATAATTCTTTTTATGAATATATAGTATATATAGTGTGTGTGTGTGTATATATATATGTATTGCACGTGATATTTTACTTAACCTAAAATATATTATTACCTGCATTTTTCGAAGGTATGTCTTGTCAAGTGTTTCGGTCATTTTGACCATTTGATCGTCGATGCGTTTCATTTCATCCTGAAGCATTTTAATTGATTTTAAAAAGTTTTTCTCTTAAAAATCTTGTTTAAACTACTGTGATTTAAATGCTAATACACCGGGAATCGTGCAATCTTGCAGCTTTGATCAATAGCTGACTGTATAGGTATACATATATATATATATATACCGCAGTTATAAGTTATACCGATCTGTAGTTTTACTCGCCTAGCCTAGGAGTCGCCTCAGCGCCTCAGTCACGGCTCGGCGCTGTTTAAATTTTATAATCCAATATATAAATTATAAGCACAGCTGGCAGTTACATTGATGCAATATTTCATAATTAAAATAAATATATACTTCCACCTGGATTTTATTAGATTTAAAAAAAATATTTGTAGTTAGTATTATAAGAAAAAAACTGTAACTATAATCGTAAAGTATGTTTCGCGTGAATACAATATTTTAAATTTGAATTTACCCTGCGGTAATTTTTGCTGGTAAAAATATATGCACCAATAATCGCTATTAATGCAATAATGCATATTCGCTCAAGAACGGAATTTTTTTGGCGGGTTATGTAGTCGAAATGAAAGAGATAGTTCCAACAAGTTAAACAATGATGTATATGCAAATCTGTCTTTTATTCTAATAAAGTAGAAAATTGACATTTTTTACTTTCTATGTCCAGATATTACTCTTTAGAATTTAGAGCACTCTTTTTAAAATATAAATTTTCAATCACTACCTATAATCAATTAAAAATATTTTGAAAATTTGATTTTATTATTATATAAACTATAACTAAAAAATTTCAACCTTAATTTAACTAAAAAAATTTATCAACCTTCAAATTGTCTTCTAATTGGCTTTTTGTCTCAGCCTATAGGATGCATTGATATTAAAAAAAAGATAGCCTACCTATAATAGCAGTATAAGCCCTATTACCTTTAGGGTGGCAGCACATACCGATCCCTGACCTATAGGCTAGGCACTGCTGCAGGCAGCTTTATACCGCGCTATAGCGCCTTCACTTTTTTTGCACTATAGCGCCAATAGGACGGTAAAAAGCCCATTAGTCGACGCGCGATAGTTCAGTCGCACTCGCGAGAAAGGCAGAGCTTCGAACGCGTCTCGACGGGGAAGGAAGACGATAGGGGCGACTCAGATTTCGTATAATTTTTTAGCCTCTGGATTCTGGAATCAGAGGATATTTTTTTTATCTAATTGCTTTTAAATTGGTCGACGTCTTCGAAGGAGCACGATTTTAATTCTTGATTGATATTTGATCACCGTTGACGAAGGTAAGGGTTTGACATAATATTTATCTAAAGTGTTTTTGTCACGTGTTGCCGTATTTTTTTAGATTTTCATTTTTTTTCAATCTTTGTCGAACTTGTCATACTTACACTTCTTTATTTTAATAAATTGAATTATCAAATTTTTTATATGATACATGAATTTTAGTGTGTGAAAAAATGTGATACATGAATTTTTTAAGCCAGCTTTTTTATGTCGGTTTCTACGAAATCCATGAGATAACCGTAAGACTATTTGTTGCTAAGTGGCTTTCAAGTAAAAGATTTAATCCTTCTCCAACAGTAAATATTTTGTAAAAAAACATGTGCATGCTTCTCTTTTTATTAAATATTTAAACAGATAGTCAAATTCTTGAGTTTAAAATAATTTGATATAATTTATGTTTCTTAAAACGGATTTTTGTTAAATTTATAAAATTTGAGAAGGTATTATGTGCGTTCCAAATTTTTTCCGTTGCGCACCCAATTCCGAGAAGTAAAGGAGTCGATGTATTTTGTGTTTATAGTAACATACTAAAAATATTAAAAATTTCGATAAACAAAATATAAAATTCAATAAATTTCTTTGTAATACATTCATTGTATATAAATATAATTTCAAAAATTCTCTTGATTTTCTTTACATTGCATACAAAGAAGAATCACGTGGTTCTTGGAGTGTAGCTTGAATGAACTACTAATTTTTTTCTGTTACATTTTGTATATTTTTATTTATCATTGGTCTGTCTTGCAAAGGTAAATTCCGCGTTAAAATTGAGATAGAATGTAAAATTAAATTTTGTTCATTAATATTTCTATCTTTTTTGCCTAAAATAAATGTGTATACTTATAAGTTTTTTTTGTTTAATATAACCTTGTTCAGTTGTTTGTGTTTCTGAATAATTTCGCTTAATATTCCAGAAAATAATTTTATAATTAGTAAAAAAACAGTGAACTTCAAAGTAAAGTATTTTATCCTATAAAAGTTTGCTTTTGATTTATTATAAAATATCAATTGTACTGTCAATTTTTAACAATTTTTAATTAATCCCTTTTCTGTTTACTAACAGTCCATGTATAAATAGTATAAATACAAAGTATTATTTTTTTTCAATCTATTACGTGCAACATTGGTTACTTTTATTTATAGTGATTGAACAATTTTTTGTTCCCTTTTTTTATTTCTTTTTATGAAAGAAAGTAAAAGAATTTACAACCATAAAAGAAAATAAAGTTTTGCATTTTATAAATATTTTCTTTTTAATTTAAGGGGAATAGGTATCCTATACTTATAATACACAAAAAAATATATTGTAGTTTTTGTTAAGCTATTTCAAACCATTTTTTATTCAGTTTTAAAGTTTGAACCCAATTCCAGTATGAGAAAGTAGTTAGTTTATTTTAGAGTAAAGTAGAGCATACTTAAGAGACTAAAAAACGCTTATGTGTAAAGCGTTTTCTGTCGCGTAACGTGTGAATTGTTTACGTTTCGTGGTACTTAGGCATCGAAAGTTAAATTCTTTAAGGAGTCGAACGAGTACAGTTTCCGATATTTACGATTTCACACTTTTTTCATATAATTTTCAATATTTTAACATCGTGGAGGTTGAGTTTAAATCTGTGTACCTCTATAGAGAATTGCGCTTAACTCGAAAAATGTTGAAATTTTGAAAATTGATCGAAGTATGAAACCGTAAACGTCGGTAACTAGGCTCTAATCGGCTTTCCCTAAGCAGTGTTTTAATATTTGGTCTTTATTCTTAATTATTTTAATATTTATTTACATGTAAACACGAAGCTTTAACTATGAAATATATTATTTCAGAGATAGAAATAATTGATAAATATATTAAATAAAATAAAAAATATAATATCAGGAAATACTTAAATATTTAAAATTTGGTGCCTTGAACTGTAACGTCCTCAACGGCTAAGGAAAATTACATGCTCGTGGTTTTACAGTGTAAAGTGCCACTGAATGCATATAGTTTTGAATTATTTGAATATACATTTATTATGTCGAGTTTCCGTATTTTGTAAATGTTTTAAAGTTTCATACATTAAATCATACATTAAGGGGAAGCAGTAGCGTCCCCCCTCCTCAGGCTGTTCGATCTATTTCTATGTTCCACATAATTTAAAAAACGATAAATCACATAAGCCCCATCTTACACACAATGATTAATAGCAACGAGTACTACGCCGGTCAAGTCCAGATATTATGCAAAATTATAAATATTAAAAGTTATAAACATATGTCGATATAACCGTAATTTTGAAGTTAGCTGTCAATGCGTAAACGCGTCTTACTGGTTCCAATTAATAAGAAAAACGACAAATCAGAACGACTTCAGCTAGCACAGGACGATTCATTGTATCGAGCACTACGCCGCTCAAGTCCAAATATTAATTTGCGTTGTAAATAGAAAAAGATATTAGCGAAAGAAAAAGCACGTTTGTCGCTACTGCACCCCCTTAAATCAGTAAATGTGATAATTTTAAAGTTTTCTTTAAGGATCACTAAAAAATTACAATTTACTGTTGCTATTTTGGGGAATCGTATCAGAGTATCCGAACACGATCTTTTATCGAAACAAAATCATTAATAATCTTTATGACTGGTCTTTATGTTGGTTACATCATTTTAGCTTATTAATTTTGATTTTTATCTTTAAAATTTACTCTAAATTAAGAATGGAATTTCATGAAACTTAAACCCCGTAATGATAATTAAATAATTATCGAGGTGGTGACAGGGATTTTTTTCAAAAAATTAGTCTGTATCTATATAATTCGTTAAATTTTAAAACCGCTAAGGTAGAAATCATTACGATCTTAGTACACCCGAAAAGATACAATGCCGATAAAGGTTATTCGGTTACTTTCTGGGTAGCGTTTGGATATCGATACATTTTCCTTGCATACTGATAACATTACCTGGAGTACTATCTTACATAAATAAGGTGTTTTAATCAAAGTATCAAAAAAGACTACATATATAGGTTGTTCTAAAAGAGAACTCTTAATGCATTTAAAATAAATAATACCAGAGAATTCCATAAACTAATACCATAATCATTATGTATATTAAATTACATAACTTTATCGTTTATATATCATCGTCTAAATAAAAGACGAGTTACTTGATACCACATTTCGAAAAATCATTAGATTGCGATGGCTGACTAATTTTTATAAATTAGTCTAAAGAAAAACATGCTAATATATCAAAAGTTGTCATGTAAATTGCGTACATGAATGATTCAATATGATCGATCAACTTATCTTATTTTGTTATGTTACTTATAAATATTAGAAAAAAACGGGTAAAAAAGATATAAATATTAAATTAGAAATGCGAGTGCGTTCATTCAGACTTTGTGTTGTATTAATAAAAACCTAAGTAAAAATAAAATTTCTTTTTGAATTTTAAATATTTCTTTTAAGTTACGTGAGCGTTTTTTTTTATATAAATTTCGATACCATCTGATAAAGGTATACGTACTTATCAATATTGAACTGCATGCAAATGTCGGTAAGTATGCTCATACGGGTTCCCTTTACTATTTTATGTTTTAAGTCAACAGTATTCCATCGCAATGTCAAAGAGTAGGTATTATGCTACGCCTAATTATCAGTATTGCATCCATCTGGTAAAAATATATCGCACTTAAAAAAAAAATAAACGAGTGAACTGCTGCATCAACTTTGATAACGGCGTTTGAAAGATGAGACTTCAAAAGCTTCGAAATACAGCGTCGAAAGTTGCGAAATAGCAATTCTAGCACGAAACTGGGTAAGGTACAATTGTTGTGCTGCAAATTAGAAACGAAAGTTACGCACTGAATTTTATCCGTACAATTAGCTACCAATGTTAACAAAGCGAAATAAAATATTAACGCGGAATATTATTTTTCGGCGGAGTAAAAAGTTGCAGTAAATATTTTATCCTCAGTTAAATTAAAAAATAAATTTTTATGACATGTTAAACTATCAACCCGTTAAGTACTAATATAATATATTCAACATTCATTATATAAAAAGCATTTCAAGTTTCATTTAAATTAAAAATATAATCCAATTAACGATTTTTAAGATTGATAGTACATTACGCAATTAGTGGGCGAAGAAGATTATCTAGACGAGGATGACAATCATATGAATTGAGATAACCTGAGCGCACGTGTTGCGTACAATATTTTTCTATACAACGTGTGCAAAAGCCGATTTTGCACGCGTATGCGTGAGTAAAATTGAACTTTGCGCACGAAGTGTGGAAAAATATATTATAGATTCATAAAGTTTGAATAATAACAATTGTACTCTTAAGGCAAAAGATGAATTTTCGGTACCTCGTATTTCTAAGTTGTTACAGTACGTTATTGATTACGTTAAAACTATATTCATAGGAAAACGCTTTTGACATGTGTATTTTAAAAATTATTTTTTGTTCATAGCGTAGCATAAGCTCCAAATTGAAAAAAATCTTTTTTACGTATCGAGCCGAAAGTACTGTTTTCTCTCCCTGTGCATTTGTATTTTGTATTTTCGTCTTCGCTATAGGCAATAAAATAGCACATGCTAATCGGGAGGAAAATTGGACAGCCCAGGCCTTATGTTTGTAACCCTCGCATTCGGCTCGGGTGTCAATTTGCACGAGTTCTAAACTGTCCAATTTTTTTCCTCCCGTGTAGTGGTGTAATTTGCTATTCATAATTATATAAATTTATTAAATTTCAAGTATTTACCTATATGTCGAAAAAATGCATTACTATTCTTAGTTTGAATAAAGTGTACGTATAATATATATTAGGTTTTAAATCCAAAAAACTAGAAATTTTAAATACTTTTCGACACAGCACAGAAAAACTTAAAATGTGGACCCATACTTTGACGCCCTATAAGCATAATTCTTTATTGCTTTCTGTCCCTAATGGTGTCCTTCGATTTATGCCTGGAAAGCTTTTGTTTCGCTTACTTACTATTTCTCTGTAAGGTTGGATTTTTAATGTCTTTATTGTCTGCGGACTCGGCATAGGTTTTATGTTCACAACTCTGTCTCAAGCAAAACAACTGTTTCAAGCAATCTAAATTATTGGGTATTGATAAGCCACGTAAAAATTGAGACTCACGTCACAATATTATTTATATATGCTTGCTATGTATTTAATTCAGTTCAATTAAGAGCAGTTAATAGGAAAATAATTATAATTACAGAATAAGACAACTAAACATTGGGTGCTACACAGATATAGAATTGCGGGTTCATTGCCATTTAGACTATAAATGAAATTCTTTTATATGGCTGAATTAATTCATTCATACTAATTTTCATGCTTTATAGGGATCAAGTTCACAAAAAAAAAAGTGTTGTGTAAATAATAAACACGCATTCCGTTGTCCTCAAATAATACGTAACTGAAACTGATGTTCTATATAAGGACAGAAATGATAACATTACTTTGCCCAATTACAAGTGACGGTTCGCATCTTGATCGTTATTTAATTTCTGTTAATATAAACGATAAATTTATTGTAATTATTGTAAAAATTGATAAAACTTTAGAATATTTCTTGAAGCTGGTTCTTCCCAAAAACGTTTTTTTTTTTTTTTTGTTTAATTTTTCCTGTTAAACTAGATATTAATAATTTGACTTGGGTAAAATTTGTTTTAACCAAATTTGGAAAAAATATCTGCTTTTCAAATTCTCATCGGAATATTTTGAATTCCCTCATTACGAGCGGAGATATTACTATACTCTTTATATTATATTAAGAGGATGTCGGAGCATCGCCTCTCCTCAATAGTTCGTAGTTCCAAGTTTTTGGAAAAACGATAAGTCCAATAAACCTCATATTGCACAGAATAATTAATTATAGTTAGCACTAGGGTACCTAACTCTTAATATTTCTTAAAATTATAAATAAAAAAAGTTACACGCAGCAATAGGCATATCCATAATTTTAAGGTTAACTTTCAATGAA
>UELU01130268.1:0-14265 GCA_900490025.1 Megastigmus dorsalis
CTCAATATAAGACCAAAATGAAATGAGTTTTAACTTGGGTATGGTGCCTTATTAAGAATAGCGATGCTAGATAAGCTATCAAAGCTACCAAAGGTGTTAATAATTGTTAACACCTTTAGTAGCTTCGATAGCTTATCTGGCATCTCTATTCTTAAAAATCGGATGCTCCTTTATTAAGTTTAAAATAAAAGACGTTACTTTAATCATAAATTATTATCTTGAATAACCTTGAATCCTTATTCTTCTTAGGTACAACATGAAGCTCATACTCTTGTGCAATCAGATTGTATGTAGTTATTATAACATCAAATTTGGATAATTTTTTTTCACTTGTGTCCCTTGATGTTCTGTGGTATATAAAACACTTAATTGTCCCCTTCGACATTTACTTTTAACTTCTCTCTCCCAGTGTTGTGTTAAGGAAGAAGGGCAAACTGCCACAGTTCTAATATTGGGAGTTGCAAACAGTTGCAAGTATAATGCGCCTCGTCCAGAATGACGCGTTCACAATTTTTTAAAATATCTTTAATCTTAATAAATAACTATAAACATACTTGGTGGCCCGTCTACAGGCAATTTCTGGTGCTTTATATTATCATTCTTATAATCTTCACTTTTTTTATTTAATAATTAGATATAAGTAATTGAAAGAAATTTAAGCCATCCATGTACTTCATAAAAAAATAAGAGAATATATTTAAATATTGTATAGGAGAATATATTTAAATATTGTATCATTTTTTTGCTAGTTTAGAGAATAATAACAACTAAATATTATTTTCGATGAACATGAACATACATCAGTGCAGTCTAAATATTACATATAGTTTCGTTTTAATTCACATTTCTATTGGAAAATACGACAGTTCAGTATTCGGATGTAAAAGGCCATAACTTAGAATCTGGTTGGATATGAGACAACTGTTAACAATTGTTAACACCTTTGGTAGCTTTGATAGCTTATCTGGCATCGCTATTCTTAATAAGGCACCATACCCAAGTTAAAAATCATTTCATTTTGGTCTTATATTGAGACTGCGGTAGATGTATTTGTTATCCATCATAGATGAACTTAATGGTAAACAAGGAAGATATTGAGCTTGAAGGAAATAGTCCTTAAACTCAGCAGATTAATGCTGATGTAATCGATGAACTCTATAAATTAATATGAACCTTAGCATTTGTATTAATAAAATTATATAATGAACGAAAAATTAAAATTTATATTGTGTTTCTGCGAATTAAAAAATAGAGCTACTTATTTGGCTATTTATCACATGATTTCACAACTTTCTATTGGTTGCATTAGTTTTTAAGTTTATCAGTGCAATAGAATTGTGTGATATTAAAATTGATCAATTATAATAGTATTATTAAATTTTTTAAATTTATAGTAATTTTTTTAACTTTGATGTCATGCAGTTAATATTGCTACTAACTATATACATGAATTTTGTGTTTCAATTCACCATTAAGCATTTTAATTTTTTTTCTTTTATCGTACTGATTTGCTCTTTAATTTTCAATGTCTGTTATGATTAATTAATTACTAAGAACGAGAAAAAATATAATTAGGCAGCTGTGATTGCAATTCTTTCCCGTGCTTAAATTATTACATTGTAAAAATTTCTAAAGCTTCTATAAAAACGTCTACGCATATAGCAAATGATCATGGTAATTTTAATATAATTTACAATATATATTTATAAGAAAACTTGTAACCTTACCCACTTCGGGTCAACGTTCTCACATCCTGCCCTTTACCGGATGCTCACGAGAATCCCAGGGTTTTATATTATTCAGGTTAATAATAATGACCAAGAGTATGTGTATAATATTAATAATGCAAATATATTGTAACCGATAAAAAAAGAATACATATGAAATCTCTTAATTTTATATTTATTGCGCTCAAGCGCTGTTTATTGATCACGTCCTGCGTCTCCGTCTCGTTATTGATGCTATAACAACAATTGCACGGTCTATTGCGAGATTTATATTTATCTGTATATATAAGTATATAGGGGGGCGCTGCTAGCAGTGCGCGCGTGAACACGTATGTATGGTAGTGTCAGTTTTAAAGGGAAAAAACGAGTAGAAGGAGATAGAGAGGAAGAATAAGACAGTGTGGGGTGAAAGAGAAAAAACAGAGCAAAAAAGTGAGTGAAAAGAACAAGGACGGTGGGGAGTAGTGAAGTGGAAAAAAGCGTGAGAAGGAAACACGTGGAGAGAGGAGTGAGAGAGAGAGAGAGAGAGGATCGGGCATAGAGTATGCAGAGATTGGAGAGGGAGATAGAGTTGGGGAAAGTGAAAGTTACGGCTAAATGAAGAAGCAAGAGTGTGAGTGAGGATCACTTATCACCGGGGGAACACGGGCAACTGGAAGAGGCCTGGCAAGAAGAGAGAAAACGGAAATACCTTGAGGAAAGAAAAAGGACGGAGGAGAAGAGAAAAAACAGATACAGTCCAAACGAGGAGAAGATAACACATTACTATCAGTTGAGCAAGAAGGACAGGAAGGAAGAAGAGAGGGAGATAGAGGAGGTGATTGAAAAAGAAGAGATGGAGAAGATATGGAATAAAGTATTGGAGAGGTTGGACGAGCTGGAGAACAGGCTGGAGAAGAGGATGGAAGCGGTGGAGGGAAATGTGAAAGAAGTGATAAGGGAGTGGGAAAAAAATGGGGGAAAAAATGGGAAACAATAGAGGTTAGGGTAAGGGACATAGAAGAAGATATGAAAGAAAACCGTTGAGAAACGAAAGGAGAACTTGAGAGGATGGTGTTAGAAATAGAAAAGAAGCTAGAAAGAAAAATAATGGAAGGAGTAGGAGAGAGGACGTCAGAAAGGGAGACGGATGGGATGGATGAAGAGTGGAAAAAGAGAAGAGAGGAAGAGGAGAAGGCATGGAAGGAAGTGCAAGACAAAAGGAAGGAACAAGAAGTGAAACTAAGAAAGAACTTAGAGGAGATAGAAAAAGAGAGAAGAAGGAAAAACATAATAATCACAGGAACAGAAGGATTGGGAAACGAGAAGCGGTCCATACAAAACTAGATAAAGGAGAAGCTGAACTTAGAAGTGGAGGTAAGAAACACATGGAGGGTAGGGGTAAGGAGAGATAGAATAGGGGTAGAATGTGAAACATGGGAGGGGTAAATTGAAATTATGAAAAGTAAAGCCAAGTTGAAAGGGTCAAGAGTGTATATAGACAGCGACCTAACTTGGGGAGAAAGGAAAATGAAAAAAGAAATGAGAAGATTTGCAAGGGAAGAGAGGGGAAGAAAGACGTAAGTGAGAATCAGCTACAACAAAATATGGATTAATGAGAAGCTTTGGAAATGGGACGAAGAAGGAGAAAGGTTTTTTCCGGAGAGAGATGAAGGGATGGAGGAGTAGAGGGGAGAGAGGGGAGGAGAGGGGAGACGGGAGGAGAGGAGGGAAGTAAAAATTTTAGTATGGAATGCAGCTGGAATGAAAAATACAGGGGAAGAGGAGTGGGAAATGATAAATGAGCATGACATTATAGGGATATCGGAGATATGGCTGGAAGAAAAAGAGGAAGAATATATAAGAAAAAAACTGAAAAACTTTGATTTGATAGTAGAAGGGGCAAGGAGGAGAAAGAAGAGAGGAAGAGCAATAGGAGGAATAATCCTGGGCATTAAAAAAAATGTGGGTGAGAGAAAAGGAGGATTCGATAGACACGGAACGGAATGGAACGGAGGAGTCAGAAACGGAATAGAGAGTAGGGGGTCTAAGAGGCAGGTTAGAGTCTATGGTTGATAAGGTGTAAACAAAAAGAGGTTAGTGGAACAAAATAACACAGCACGTGGACACCAGAAAGTAAAAAGGAAAGAAAAAGAAAAAAAAGAAGCAAGAAATGGGAGGGAAAAAAGGTTTGGAAAGTGAAGTGGGAAAACTGAAAGAAGAAATAAAAAGATTGAAAGATGAAGAGGGAAAAAGGGAAGAAGAATGGAAGGCAGAGTTTAAAAGAATGAGAGTGGAACTGAAGGCAATAAATGACAGCACATAGAAAAGAGATGAACAGTAGAAGTTATAAAGAACAAAATGGCTATAATGGAACTGGAGTGGGAAGAGTGGAAACTACAGATAGAAGATAAGAACGAGGAAAACATAGAGGTAGAAAAGTTAAAAGAAAAAGAAAAGGAAAAAAAAGAGAAAAAGGAAGGAGAAAAAAGAACGAGGAAAGCAAAAAAGAAAGCAATTGGGTACAAGAAAGGAAGGATAGAGGACTATTGATTGAGAAAGGAGTGAGAAGCAGAGAAATGGAATTGGAAGAATGGATGGAGAAGAGAATAGGTATAAAAAAATGGAAACTGGAAGTTTTCCAGAAGAGAAAGGATAAGGGTTGGTTAATATTCGAAAAGGAAGAAGACAAGGAAAAGCTTTGGGAAATGAAAAAAGAAATTAGAGAGAAAGGGATTTACATCATAGATGAATGGCTGAGTGAGGCGGAAAGAGCTGATAGATGGAGGTTGCTGGAAAAAACAAAGGAGTTAGAGAAGAAGGCGAGAGAAATAGGAATCAACTTAGTAATAGAAAAAGCAAATAGATGGATAAAAATAGAAGGGAAGAAGTTCAGATGGAATAGGGAAAAAAGGGAGATAGAACGCCGAGGGGGAAGGGGAGAAGGAAAAATAAGAGAGGAAAGAAGAAAAGAAGAGCGAAGAAGAGCCAAAAAGAAGAATAAGAAAGTAGATGGAAAGAAAGAATTACATTACTGTATGAGAGTATAATTCAAATTAAATTAATAAATTAAATTAAATTAATTTAAGTAATGTACAAAAATAATGTAAACTTAATGGTAAAATAAAAACTTATTATTATTATTTATAAGTATATGTGAGTTTAGTTTCCGGGACAATTTTATATATAATGGTTCAGTTTCCGGGCCCCTGTTGAGTTTCTGGGAATGCCCTGAAATTGTATATATGAGAGTTCGATTTCTGGGCAGTAAACTTTTTTTTGGTTTTTGTTTATTACGTGTTTTATCATACTTTATGGAATGTTTTCTTCAGTAACAGAAGCGGGCGCCGCAGGCGAACATCATTGGGGTCGGGGGTTGTGGGGTTTTCAGTTATTATACTATTAGGAGTAATTTATCATAAAATGACTATACAGGGTGTTAAGAAATAGAATACCACACTGTATAGATTCGGATAGAGCGAAAAATTCTAAGTAAAAAATCACTAATAAACTTTTCGATCCGATCAGTAGTTACTGAGTAATCATCGAATGAAAATGAGTCGATCAGGCCAATCAGCGTAAAGCTACAGGAGCAAGCGGAGCGCGAGGAGAGTAGAGTGGGGAGGCCCGACGAGTGCCTCTCAGCCGCCGGCCGTCTATGCGCCGTCTCTCGGTCTCTCTCTCCTCACCGTCATTCGCTAGTCGTAGGTTCAGCGAAAAATAAAAGGCGCGGCAGGCTGACGCGAGCACTTGATTGTTGAAAGCTTATAATAAATTCTTTATTTTGAAATACCTTTCAGGACTTCTCGAAAATGATGCTTAGAGTAGTATAAAACATTGATATACCATCTAAATAAAAATGTACGTTTTTAAAGGAGTAGGAAATCATAAATACACCGAAATCCGTGTTTAGTCACAGATATAGTTCGAAATACTCATTCATAAATAAATCTGATTTTTTTTGCGACTAGTTCATAAATGAATATTAATTCTTATTTATTTTGAATTAATGGGATGCCTTATTAATTCTTTTTAATTATTGATAAACAATTGAAATTTAATCTCTTAATTCGGTACAGATTGTCCTTTACTAAGAAATGTTTATTTCAGGGTTAAATATAAGTTTATTTCAGATTCTTCGGGGGTGATTGTAAACAAGGGCAATCTGATTGCCCATCAATATTAATTAGACTGTAAGACCGATAGAAAGATCTTTGTCAGTTTATAGTAGAGTATAGTCGACATAAGTAATAATTTTAATGTTTAAATGTCTATTATTATGCATAGAATTAATATTTTTAATTAAAGATTTTATTTTATTCATTCGAATTTTAATATGTTTTTCAATAGTCATTCGGGTAGCCATTTGAAATCAAAACATATTTTGAAATTCGTATATTACGTTTATGAAATTTGGAATCAGCTAGGTTAATAGATCTATCTATTAAATTATAAATAATAGCCCTCTTAATCGAAATTGAATGGTGAGACTGATAATGCACAAATCTACCTGAGAAAGTTTCTTTTCTGTACCAATCAATAATAGGCGTATTATCAGGTCGTCTAGTGATGGTTATATCTAAGAAATTTAATTTTCTTATCATTTTCGTGTTCTATAGTAAAATTCCAAAAACTATTTATAGAATCCGACTTAAGAGTCAAAAAACAATCATCCACATAATGTCTGTATAAGAAATTTTAAAACGTTCAAACATGAGTTTTCAAGCTCCTCTAAAACAATTTCTGTGAACCACGGGCTAGTATTACCACCCATACGTGGACCCAGTTTTTGTTTATAAAATTTATTGTTGAAACGAAAGTAACTAGAATTTAATAAGAAAATAATGCCATCAAGAAACTCCTGTTGACTAAGACCAATATCATTTTTTAAATACATTCATTTTTCTTTAGTCCTTGTACAATTAAATCTATATGTAAATTAGTAAAAACGAGTCAACATCGGGAGAAATGAGTTTATATGTGCTGGGTGCATTCAAATTATCAATAATCTTTTCTAATTCTAAACTGTTTTTAGAGAATTTTTAGAACGCGGTAAATATTTGTTTAAAAATTGTGTAATAAACTTATCAAAAACGCGAATCGGACTATTTATATTAGAGACTATTAAACGAACAGGATTATTTTGTTAATGGATTTTTACAAGACCATAAGCCTTGGATAATAAACAATTGTCAAGATTAAATTTTTAATTACTGTAATACTCGTTATTTTCGAAAAGCCCCCTTTGTTTCCAAGTATCTAACAACCGCTTTACACTTTTTTCAACATTGTAGTCGGATCTTTTTTTACCTTTTCGTAATACTGTGGATCGCTAGACTTTGATCATATTCGATTTCTAGGTGTATAGGGTCTCCGATGTTAGGGTCCAGATACTGCGCTCCGTAGCTTTTCGTATCTAGGTGTGGAAATCGGTCTTATTCGATGCATCATAAAGTGTAGAAGGGGACCTATAGATCATGTAATTCTAATTAATATTTAGGTCAAAATTATTAATTAACATTATTTTTTTTCACTTCAATATTAAAGAAAAAGTATTTGGTAGTTTGTAACAGGGTTTTTCCGGGGTTAATCCAGCAGCTGGTTACTTACCCCGGGCCGTACCGAATACGTCCGACGGCAACTCCAACCACGAGTTGCCGCGGCCTGCTACAACGTCAGAGCTCCGTGCTCTCACTTTTCTCGTTCTCGGTGTGCTCGTGTGCGTCTGTTCCCTCACACACGCACTGCCGGCTCTCTTTGCCGGGCTCGGCCGCTCAGCTTATGACTTGCAGCTGATTGCTGCAAGTCCCGCGGAGAGTGGCGGTAATCGGGGCTCGGACACGGTTAATAAGTGTAGCGAAGAAAATGCAGAACGAATCAAATAATATTAAGACGTTTATTCGTCTAACAAAATACTATATTGACAATACGAGAAATCGCGATATGTTAGTGTGTGCGCGTCGGCCGTTGCCTTCGAACGCGCACACTTCAATTCGAATTCGACTCGGAGTTCGCAGCGTCGAACGGATCACACGTTCGAATATTCAACTTGTCGAATATAATATTCCGATGAATATTATACTCAGTCCAGCGCGTGTATAGCTTGGCTATACTCGGAGGTGTGCTTCACCTCCGACGTAAACACGCCGGCGCGTGTTTACTTGCGTGACCTACCAAGTTCATGCAGCGCTGTGCCGACGCACAGGAACTCCTCTCGTAACCGTACGAGTATGAGAGAGAGAGAGAGAGAGAGAGAAAGACGATACGAATAAGCGTTCGGAATCCGTATCCGAACGTCCGTACAATTCTAGTTTAATTATCGCACGCGTAATATGCAATTACTTACTCGGGGTAAGGAGTGTCTCTGCGTGAAGCTCCTTACTCCTATATTCCTCTCGTGAGTGGCCGGCTGGTCCACTCACCGCGCAACTACCCTTAACGACGAGGAGGGCGACTCGTCCCTCCGTCCGCCGCAGGTGGTTAGATGCTCGGGGAGAATCTTCCTCCCCGAACTCGCCGGGTTATTCGCTCGTGCGTCTCGGTGCACTACACGCCAACACACCGCACACAATACCCGTCACAACACACTCGCACCAAAACTCCTTTCTCGAGATTCTTTTCTCAAAACCAAGGGTCGATCGATCGGGGCACGTCCGTTGCCGTTCGTAGCCGCGGTCTCTCTCTCGAGCTTTTTCGGAACTGGCGCGATCCTGCCGATCGTGCCATATCTCTCTCTCGCTCGCTCTCATGGTTGGGTATGGGAGCACCACCGGTAGGTGCTCCCCTCCCTCGCGCGCGGCAGTAAGACTAATTACTCGCGCTCGTGCTGTCGTTGCTCGCGAGGACGCGAATTATTCTAACCCCGAATAATTACGCGTCACACCCTTCCCCCAGACGTCGATAAGCTACGACTTAGAGACTTTGGCGTTGCTCGCGAGCCGACTGGTCAGGTATGGGGAACGTAAAAATAAATCGAAGTACTCAGTTGGGTGTATGAAGAAAAGTAAACTAATTATATTCAAAAATTGATAGGTAAAAGAAAACGAAGCATATAATGAGAAGAACGGAAGGAAGTAGATACAAAAATGAGAAGGTAATACGCTAGGAAGAAACAAAAAAAACTAAGTGAAGCTATTCGTCGTCGAACGGGGCGGCTCCTGCCGCCTCTACTCCCTCAGACACTGGCAGTGAGTAGCCAGACGCGGGTACTTACAGGTGTTTCTCACCCCGGGTAGTCCTCACACGTAGCAGAAGAAGCGCTCGGAGTTTTCCTTTCAGACCGCACGCTTCTTCCGGACCCTACTCTTCCGCAGCTCCTCGAATAACGCCTTGCTCCTCAGTGTTTCGAGTCGTCGCTGCTCCGCCTCCTCCTGCCGGCGTCGGATCTCCTCTTGGCGACGCTAGGCCTCTTCGCGCTCCTTCCTGTGCGCAAGAATTCGTGCCTCCTCTTCCCTCAGTACGCGGAAGCGCTCTTCCCTCATGCGCGTCTCCTGTCTCGCCTGGACCCGTTGTGCGGTGAGGAATTTGCGCCGAGCGTTGGCCGCCTCGACGCAAGCGCGGAGGCCCGCCCGCTGGGCCCGACACTCGATCGGGGCGGTGGAGGTCGCGTATACCTCCTTCGCGGCTCCTCCTTGCTTCCCGAACGCCCTGATTCCTGCGTGGGCGAGCTCCAGCCTGCCCACGATGGCGTCGAATTGAGCGGTGGCGGCATGGAGCTCCAGCTCCAGTGACCGCCACTCTTCTTGTACGGTCGGCCCTCCGCTGACCGCTCCTTCTTCTCCTGACCCCTCCGGTACCGTCAGGGTCGGATCTGCGTGGAGAGGATCCTTCCCCTCCGCTTTGGACATCAAGGGCGTCTCTCCGACGCCACTTGTGGGCTCCAGCCCGATTGAGGCAGCCATCTTCGGGCGCCGTAACGGCCTTTTCATGAGGAACGGCCTCGAATCTCCCTCGTCCGCAGCCGCGGGGGGAGGGGGGCCTTCTGCGTTCGTATCCACGATCGTGAAGGTGAGCGCTTCCGGGCGGCTCTCCTCACATTCGGTAACGGGAGGTCTCTCCTCCTGTCCTTGAGGACTCACAGAGGGGAGGGCCTCCGTGCCGCTCCGCTCGAGTGGGCTGGCGGGGACCTCCGGCGCGTCGACCGTCTTGGTCGTGGAGGAGAGGGTCTCCGGATCGCTCTCCTCCTCCTCTTCTCCGTTAGTGGAGGGGAGGACCTCCTGGCTGTCCTCCTCCTCCTCTTGATTGGTGGAGGGGAGAGCCTCTTGGCTGCTCTCCTCCTCACCATCTCGGCGCTCCTCTTCCTCGAGGCTGGGGGTGCGGCTCTCCCTCTGCCGCATCTCCCTGGAGTAGTGGAGGAAGTGCTCTGCTTCCTCCTCCATCCCAAGTTCCAGGAGTTGGGCGACGATTGCCCGTGTGTCCATCGCTGTTCAACTATAGAGAAGGGACAGACAAACACAAGGAAAGGAGGATTAATCTCGGCTCGCAGCTCGGCTTTGCACGCGCATCATTCTCGGGCCCAACGCTGTTCGCGGTTCTATGGCTACCGCTCTTTCGCTGCATTGGAGAGAACTTTATTCTCTTCCAAACCTTTTCGCCAACTTTATATTGGACGTCTCGACAACCTGCATTGTAGTAGCGTGCCTGTCGATCTCGTTCTCTATCTGAGCTATCAGCTGCTACTGACAGCATTTTGGATAATTTCTTTATGCGCTCGACCCAACTGTCGAGCGCTTCTTCCTCTCGTTGATCCTGTGAGGCGTTCACTTGTTGGCGAAACGTTGACATCGGAGGTTTCGGTTGCCTGCCGTAGATTAGGAATGCTGGACTCATTCCGGTTGCACTACTCGTCGAATTGTTAAATGCGAAGACGACATCTTCGAGATGTTCGTCCCAGTGATCATGCTCATCTTGGATGAAAGCAATGATCATCTGCTTCATCGTGCAGTTAACCCGTTCAACGGGGTTCGGGTTAGCCTGCGAATGGTAAGGTGGAATCGTCTCGTGACGAATCCCCCTTTCTGTCAAGAAACCGTCGATCAGACGGATTTTTGGAAGCGGACCCATGATGTCACCTGCGACATATTGCCATGACCGTTCCAATATACGACGGCCCATTAGTCCTGCAGATGCTCTCGGTTCCATCTTGCATTGCTGGCAGACTTGGCATAGCCGTATGTATTTGGCAACGCACACATCCATGCGTGGCCAATAATACTGTTGTGCTATCCTTGCGAGTGTCTTCTCACGTCCTAAGTGCCCAGCTGTCGAGCTGTCGTGGCACTCATGCAGTATATCCTTCTGCTTTTCTTGTGGGACGACGAGCTTCCAAGCATCGTCGTCCTTGCCTAAATTTCCTTCGACTAGCGGATCGGGGTTGTGAGAATATAATCTCCCTCCGATCAACTTGAATTTCGGGTTTTTGCGAGGGTCCTCCGTGACTTTCTTAATCTGTTGGCGGTACCACTCGTCTGTCGTTCCATCTGCCCAGGAGACACCGGCTACGGCTGTCTCCTCGCTATCCACTTCATACATGCGTGATAGCGCATCTGGGTCGTAATTGAGCGCTCCCTTTCGGTACTCAATCTCAAAGTTGTGGCCTTGAAGTTCCAATGAGCATGTCGCTAAGCGTCCTGTTGGACCGCTCAGGCTACGTAGCCAACGTAGACTGCTGTGATCGGTTATCACTTTAAACTTATAACCTTCTATGTATGGACGAAACTTATTGATCGCCCATACAACTGCTAAGCATTCTCTCTCTTACGCTGTAATTCCTTTCAGCTGGAGAGAGAACTCTGCTTGCAAATTCGAGGATGTGTTCTTTATTCTCGATGAAATGAAGTAACACTGCTCCGATTCCAGTGTCACTTGCATCTGTTTGTATTACGAACTCCTGTTCAAAGTCGGGCGTTTGTAGCACTGGAGCAAAAGCTATGAGCGCCTTTACCTGCTCAAATGCAAACTGGTGCTGATCCGTCCACTCATACTTGCGATCTTTCTTCGTGAGTTGAGTGAGCGGATCTGCGATCGTGGCGAGATTACCTAAGAATCTCCTGTACCACGATGCCATGTCTGCTCTTTTCTGGGTCGGGGCAAAAACCTTCGTGGTTGAGCACGACCCCCAGATATTTCACTTCACTTTGGCAGAAGTGACTTTTCTGTCTGTTGATCGTTAGGCCGGCCTGTTTCATTCGACCTAACACCGTTTTCAGCTGTTCGAGATGCTCCTCGAACGTCTCTGACATGATAATGACGTTGTCCAGGTATGCGACTGCAAATCCATCGCATTCCGGTGTAACGACCATGTCGATCAGACGCTGGAAAGTCGCTTCAGCGTCTTCTAATCTAAACGGCATCCTCGTGTACTGGAAGTGTCCCATACCAAGTACCGAGAATGCTGTCATTGGTTTAGATTCTTCATCTAAAGGTACTTGATGGTAAGCATTACTCACGTCCAGTGTGGTAATGTACCTCGCCTTCCTTATCTTCCGAAAAGCGGCATCCATCCTTCTCGATGGATAGCCATCTGTGGATTTCATCTGTGCATTGACCTTTCTGAAGTCAATGCACATGCGATATCCTCCACCGAATTTCTTAACCATGACTACCGGGCTTGACCACGGGCTAGTTGATGGTTCGATGACCCCTGCGTCAAGGAGCTTTTTCACTTGCACGTGCATCTCTGCCTCGATCACCGGGGAGTACGGGTAATACCGCTGTTTGATGTGGCGTGCATCTCCAACATCAATTTTGTGGTTTACCCACGACGCACAGAGGGAACAAACGAGATATTTTGTGCCGAAATCGTAAATCTTTCGATAGAAAATACATAGCTTTTTGAAAATTTGAGGACTTCTATAAAATTGGCCAAGGTATAAGGGAAAATTGTAAAGATACCATAAAAATATAATTCTAACCTTAATGTATTTAACCCTTTCAAACACACATTATTCATAAATTTTTCTTTTCATTTGATTGGCCTGAAAATTTATACTTGAGGGTTTTTGGGATCGAAAATTACGAATCTGGGATCAGATCTTTAAAATTCAAAATGGATGATCCAAGATGCCGAGTTAAGATTTTGAAAAATTGAAATATATATTTTTTTCTAAATAAGTATGTATAGGGGCTTTTGGAGTCACTATTCACGAATCTGGGATCAGATCTTTAAAATTCAAAATTTCGGATCCATGATGGCCAGTCAAAATTTTATAAAAATCGAAAAACTATATGTATTTTACTAAATAAGGATTATAGGGATTTTTGGAGTTAGTTATCATGAATCTAAGATCAGTTTTTGAACGTTCGACATAATTGATCCGATATGACAAATAAAATTTTAATCTATGGGCGTTATATCCTCATATATATAACGCAAATCCCAAAGCCTGAAGTAAATTACCCTTGAGTGCGTAATTTAAAGCGCATCACCTCAAAATCGTAACCTAAAGCTCCAAACCCATAGCAGTTGACCCTGAAGTGCCTATATTTAAGCACATAACTTCAAAACTATAATTCAAAGCCCCAAACCAGTAGTAAATCACTACCGAGTGCGTGATTTAAAGCACATAACCTCATAAACATAACCCGAATACACAAACCCAAAGCAGATGACCGTCGAGTACTTAATTTTAAACACATTATTTTATAATCATAATCCGAAGCACCAAACCCGAAGATCACCCGCGAGTGACTAATTTTAAGAGCATAGCCTCAAAACCACAACCCCAAACCAAAGCAGATCACGCTCGATTACTTAATTTTTAGAATATAACCCCAAAAACATAACATAAAGTGCCAATCCGAAAGAAATCACCCTCAAGTGCCTAATATTAAGTCCAGAACCTCAAAACCAAAACGCAAAGTTCCAAACCCAAACCAGGTGACCCTCAAGTGCCTAGTTTTAAGCACATAACATCAAAACTATAACCCAAAGCCCCAATCCCTGACCAGATTATGGGCTGAAAATTAGGCAATCGAAGGTGATCTGCTTTGGCTTTCAATTATATTTTTTAGCTTATATACTAAAAATTAAGTACTTGAGGATTTTTACCTGGATAAACACTGGAATAAAGCCCCCAAAAAGAATAAAATCTATGTGGAAATTCAGTTTCGATATCGTGATAGATGTTTTCAACAGCAGTCTATTTAGATTTTATTAATCTCCAATCTAATTTTAATTGTGTGACTTTACATTTTCAAATACTCTTTAAAGTAATTTTGCTTGGGAGTTGCGTTCAATTCAGCTTAACATAATAACCTAAATCTATATAATTAAGTAATTATGAAAATTGAATTTTTATTAACATTTTTCAGAGATTTCCTGTAGTTTTCCAGTAGTATAATAGTTATGGAAAAAGTTTCGGCGTTACTTGAACTGTAGTACTGAAGTAGTTCCAGCACTAGTTCGAGCAGTAATTCTGGTAGTAGTACAGGTAGTAGTTATAAAGTTGTTTGTAGGTTTTGTGAAATGAAGAGGGTCCCTTTATGTCTAATGTGTATTTAATAAAAAAGACTTGGTAATGAGATGCGCGTACATCGTTCGGGACGCCAACTCAATGTG
>UELU01130276.1:0-10059 GCA_900490025.1 Megastigmus dorsalis
GAGTTTCGCACGAAAGCGAGGGGCACCTCGACTTTCGCGCCGGATACACGTGCCAGGGGCACCTCGCACGTGTTACGGGATGGCGCTCACGAGGGGCACCTCGTGATTACGCCCAGGAAATCGAGAAGCACCTCGATTGCGGGGAAGTGAGCTCGGGCCCCAGCTGGGTAGCTATACTGAGACAGAGGGGCACCTCTAGTCTCGGTTAAGCGTATCCGTTCTGTGACTTTCACCAAGGCGCACCTTGGCCGAACTGTCTTTCGGATCCAGCGCGAGTCATTATCTATACTCGCGCTGAGTTAGGTATGGTGGGGGATCATTGATGATAGCGCGCCGTGGGGCGCTCTCTCTCTCGCGCTCTATCATCTAATTTTGCTTGTATTTCGCGACGCTGTGCTATCGTCGCACCCCCCCCCCCCACTTAGTAGAGAGGAATTTTCCGGAATTACTCTCTTGTGTATTACATCGTTAACGAATTTCAGCGCTCGTGTCTTTGTTTAGTACATGGATAATTAGTCGAATACGTAATGTGCGGTTAGTTTTCGCGTTAATTATATTACGGAATGCTTGTAAAATTCTTCGTTTTACCTGGACATCGTCTTCTTTCTCGTGCGGCTGTAATTTCCGTGTCCTTCCCACGCGTCTCACGCTGCCGGTTGCCGGGTCTACGCGTAGCGACCATTTGAACCCGCCGGTTCTTATCCGGTATCGGCTTACGCCGATGGGCACTGTTATTATGGGTCCTCCTGGCAGCTTTACCCGTTGGCCCGGAATTTTCACCTGTTGTTCGTTGCATTTAGGTGTTCTGTCTGCTCCTGCTCTGGGATGTTTTTTTATTTGGGTGTTGGGTCTGCTCCTGCTCTGGGATGGTTTTCTTAGCGCTCTCTGTTGGTGTTGCCGATAGATGTGTGTTCGCTGTGGCCTTATTTGTTGCTGGGGGTGTCGTTGTGCCTACTGATTTTGTGGTTGGGCGTGCTGCGGGTGCCGTGGCTATCCTTTTCTTTGCTGTTGCCGGTGGTAGTAGTTCGGCGTCTGTTTTGATCGGCTTTCTTGTGTTTGTTTTTAGCGGCTGGGCACTTATAATTTTCGTCTTCCTTTGCGGCGTGATTATTTTCGGTCGTGTCGGCCGTCGGCTAGTTGCGTCGAGTAGCGCGATCGGTGTCGGTGTGTATTTAGGCACGTATGGCTTGGGTATGTATGGCTCCGGTGGTGGAATGTCGAGCAGCGTCTCAAACATCCTGAAATTCGCTGTTTCGAGTTCGTCTTCCAGTTGTTTAAGCTCTTCGGTGAACGACATCGTACTGTGATTACGTGATTTTTGAGGCTTTTCCTTTTTCTCGTCCTTTATATAGGTGTTAGTCCTTATCCCTTCTCCTTAGCTCGTCGATTTCGTCCCAAATCTGCGTGAAGTATCGATTATACGCTTCCTGCGCCTGTTCCCCCGCTGCTTCGATCTTCGCGAAATTCTTATTGATTTTGTCGATGTTAGTGGATACTATTTTTCTCAGAATTTTCTCTGATTGTTTCGTTTCTTCGATTGTTGCTTGTAGATCGTTGATTATATTCTGGTTTACGGCTATTTCCTGTTCGAGGACGCTCTGTGTTTGAAATTCTATTTTCTTTTCCAGTACTTTTTTTAATTTGATTACGCTGTTAATTCGTATCTTCACTGACTCTTCTATTCTTTCGGCTGTGGTTTTTCGAGGCATCTTTTCTTGCGGTCTCTGCTTGACTGGTGAAATTTTAATCATGGTGGTTTATTAAATATCTTCACCCTCGGGTTTGCTATCTTGGTGGGGGTCTCTGTACGCCTTGATATCCTTGATGTGGATATTTTTTATTGTTTTCCCTCTCTTGTCCTTTAGTGTGAATATAACTGGGGACGTCTGTTCGTGAATTTCGTAAGGCCCGTCGTACTTTTCCGTTAGTTTGGCGTTTATTTCGGCTGCTTTATTAGAGAGTGTATGTGTTTTCTTTAGTACCATTTCTCCCTTATTTGGTTTCCATTCTCGGTGACGTAGATTATAATGTTTTTCTTGTTTTTGAAAGCTTCTGGCCATGCTTGTACGCGCGAGTTCGATCGCTTCTTGTATCCTTTTTATTCTTTTTTCGGTTGATGTTGTATTGTCTAGTCTATGTTCTTGATGTATGCTTCCTGGTACTATTAGCTCTCTTCCGTAATTCAGGTATGCCGGTGAGAAGCTTGTAGTGTCGTGGTGCGCCGTGTTATACGCAAATGTTAGCTCCGCTAAGTGTGCATCCCAAGATTTTTATGATTTTTTTATATATTGTTTAATCATCGTTTTTATTACTCGGTTTACGCGTTCCACTGGGTTGCATTGCGGTGTACAAGGTGGTATTTTTTGGTGTGTAATTTTCGCGTCCTTAAGCACATCTGTGAATTCTTTGCTGACGAATTGCTTTCCGTTATCGCTGATAATCGTTTTTGGGCATCCGTGTTGCAAGATAATTTTTTTCACTGGTATTACTGCGCGGGCTGTGGCTTTGTTTAGTGGTTTTAATTCCAACCACTTTGTAAATCGGTCTTGCATTGCTAGCAGTTGCGTTTTTCCGTGGCTTGATCTTGGAAGTGGTCCTACTAGATCGATTGAGACGGTTTGCCATGGCTGGTCTATATGTGGTGCTTGCATCAGTCCTGCAGGCGTTCTCTGCTCAGCTTTGTGGTTTTGGCAGTTTTCGCAACTTCTTACGTATTTTGTGGTTTCTCGTAATATTCCTGGCCAGTAATATTTTCGCGCTATTCTTATTAGCGTCTTATGGATGCCTAAATGTCCGGCTGTTCGTGAGTCGTGGGCTTCGTGTAAAACTTGTTCTCTTTTATATTTCGGTATGCATATTTTCCACTGCTCGTTTGCCTCTTGTTCGTTAAAGTCCAGTGTGTGCAGGACGTTTTTGTATAGCTGGCCGTTTTTAATGCAGTATTCCGGCTGTTCCTGTGGGTTTTTTTGTACTGCTTTGATTTTTGCGTCGTACCATTGGCATTCTTGTTTGTTGCTTATCGAGCAGATATCGAGAGGGTGGCGCGATAATGCGTCTGCTACTGCGTTTTCGGCGCCTCGGCGGTATTCGATTTCGAAATCCCACTGGCTGAGCTCCATTGCCCATCTAGCGAGTCTTCCTGACGGATTCTCGATTCTGTCCAACCACTTGAGCGATTGGTGATCTGTAAGGACCTTGAAGTGGTATCCTTCCCGATAATCGCGCATTTTCCAGATTGCCCATTTTACTGCCAGGCATTCTAGTTCGGTAGCGGAATAGTTTTTTTCTGCTTTATTGGTGGAGCGACTGGCATAAGCGATCACTCGTTCTCCTTTTTCGTCCTCTTGTGTTAGCACTGCGCCAAGTCCTTCCTTACTTGCGCCTGTCTGTAAGGTGAAAGGTTTTTTCCAATCGGGGCAGGCTAGAATCGGGGCTTCGGTGAGCTGTGTTTTGAGCTCGTTAAAGGCTTTTTGTTGCTCTTCTCCCCATGTCCATTTTGTTTTCTTCTTTGTTAGTTCGATTATGGGCGCTGCTAATTTAGATGCGTTTTTCAGGAATCGTCTGTACCATGAAATGAGTCCTAAGAACCTGCGTATTTCTTTAATATTTTTTGGTAGCTCTATGCTCTTTATTGCCTCTATTTTTTCTGGGTCGGTGTGCAGGCCCTCTTTACTGACTATATGTCCGAGGTAATTTAGTTTTTTTCGGGCGAATTCGCATTTTTCTGGGTTAGGCTTTAGTTTTGCCTCTCTAAGTCGCTTGAATACGTCTTTTAAATCTTCGAGGTGGTCTTCGAACGTTTTATACGCTATTACTATGTCGTCTAAATACGCAAAAGCTCTTGGCGCTAAATCTGGTGTAATTACGTCGTCCAAGAGTCTTTGGAAAGTAGCTGCGCTAGCGTGTAGTCCGAATGGTAGGAATGTAACTCGAAGAGCCCTCTTCCTGGTATTGTAAATGCTGTCAGTGGTCGGCTCTCTTCGGTTAATGCTACTTGCCAATATCCGTTCTTTAAATCTATCGTTGATAAGTAATGTGCTCCTCGTAGTTTGTCTAATGTTGCGTTTACTTGTGGTAGAGGGTATGAGTCTTTTTCGCTGACTTTATTGAGCCTGCGAAAATCTATGCAAAAACGGTTTTTTCCGATTTCTTTTTGACTATCACTATTGGTGAACTCCATGGGCTGTTTGATGGACCTTATCTTTTAACATCTGGTCCATTTCTTCATCAATAATCGCCTGCATTGCCGGGTTCCTTGGTCTGTATCTTTGTTTGAGCGGTTCTGGATTCAAAAGCTTTATTTTGTGCTTTTGTAGTGGCGTAGGGCCTGACATATGCTCGAATTTCTCAAATTCTTCTTACAAAAACTTATTTAAACGTTTATTTTGTATGCTGCTGAGTTCCATAAATCCCGTCTCTTGTTCGATTGAGAATATTGTGTTGACCGTCGTGTTTTCGAGCGTTATATCTTGTCCGTTTATTGTAATTTTTGCGTTCAATTTTAACAGTACATCCATGCCCAACAGTGCGTCATAATTTAAGTTTTTCATCACTAGGAATTTATGTGTGATAGTTTTTCCGTTGGTCTTGAATTTTCCGGTTACGCTGTTGTTCAGTAGTGTTTCGGTCCCGTCCGCCATTGCTGCGGCTTTTTCTTCTTTTTCCTCGATCCATCCGGCTTGCTTACATCTTACCGCGGTTCTTATACTCATGTATGAGTTAACTGCGCCTGTATCTATCAGCGCTTTTATTGACATGTTTCTTGTTTTTAATTTTGTGAAGGGTCTGTTCTCCCTTTGAAACTTTGGGGCCGATCCTGCTTGAATGCGGGGCCGGCCCTTTGTTCGTTTCCCTTGTTGCAGTTGCAATCTCTTGTCAGGACGTCATCTTTGCCGAAAAACGAACAGAATTTTTGGGACTGCCTTTTGCAATTGAACCTGCTGTGGCCTCGTTGTTTACAGTTCCAACAGCAGCTTTTTCGGTCGTAGGTTTCTGACATCGACATTATTTTCTTCGATTATGAGTTCTCGTATCGCCGGTTCTGGCGGTTGCTGCTGCTGTTCTCTTCTTCTATTTCCTTCATGGTTTCTGATATTTCTTCTACTCTTTGTATGAGTGTGTTTACTGTATCTATTTCCGTCAGTTTGGTATGCAATCTGTAGTCGGCTTTCATGTTATAGTATAAGTTTCCTAGTTGTACTGCTTGCGTGATACCGCCTCTTCTTCGCATCAGTGTTAAAAGCGCGTTCGCGTATATTCTGTTGGCTTCGTTCGGGCCCTGTTTCCTTTCGGCGATTTGTCTATCTAGGTGTCGTAGTTCTCCCGGGGACAAGTAAAAATTTCTTATTTCTTCTTTAAGTTGTTCCCATGTCTCTACTGTGTTGTTTATATTTCGGAACCATGATAGGGCTTCTCCTCGTAGAAGCTCCGAGAATCCTCTCAGTAGCTGCTCATCCGTTAGATTGTATATTGTTTTTAGCTCTGATACCCTCTCTATAAAGTCGTTCACGTTTTTTCCGTCGAAGTGGCAGTTCCATTTGCGCATTGATTCCATTATGCGGATGGAGTCTGGTACGGTTGGTACGTATACTGTCTGTGGCCCTACGGTGCCTGATGTTGCCTCTGGTTGCTCCATTTTTAAGTCTCTTGTGATATCTAAACCTTCGTTATAATTTTCTGGGTCTTCCGGGACGTCTTTGTACAAGTCCGGGTATTCTTTAAAAAATGTTACGAATCTCTGCCGTAATTCTGAGACCGTTCCTCTTGAGTGTAGTTCATTTTCTTCGAGTTTCTTTATTAATTCGGATTTTTTTAATCTATATATCCATGACACGCCTGTCATTTCGCTCTTAGTCTATTCTACGTAATATATATGCTTCAAAACTCTTTATTCATTTATTTTTACAATAATTATAAGTCACAACTGTTCGGGCGCCATGTAACGTTACCCCCTTTGGGTCACGTTCTCACATCATGCCCTTGACGGATGCTCGCGAGAAATCCAGGGTGTGTTGCTTCGGTATATAGATATACATGTGTATATATATATATATATATATATGGTAAGGGGATGCAAGCAGTTGACGTTCGGGTACTTAAATAAATGGCCAAGAGTTCAGTTGAAATGTTAACACTATGTATATTTTGGTAATCAATAATAACAAAGAAAAAGTACATAGAAAATAATATAATAAATTGGCGATGATTCGAAGCTATATTAGCTATATTCGGATGTTGATTGTTTATCGACGTCCGGCGTCTCCGTTTCATCAATCATTCTATAAGATAGAGAAAATAGTGATATTAATGTATACGGTGTATCTTATACTCGAAGCATATATATTCCGGTTGATTTTATTCTAGCCGACTGATTATTTATACGCTATCTATTAACGCGTACTCTGTCGTACGCGATATGCTATACTATTACTATCACAAGTGCTAGTACGCGTCGGTCGCGTAATATAAATGCCGCTCGGTATGACGAGGACAGGATTTCGGGGACGGGTGAGAGACCCTTGCGAGGAGCACCTCGAGAGTCTCCCGACGGGACCAAACACCACGAGGGGCGCCTCGTGGAAGCTTGGTTACGGGAGTTTCGCACGAAAGCGAGGGGCACCTCGACTTTCGCGCCGGATACACGTGCCAGGGGCACCTCGCACGTGTTACGGGATGGCGCTCAAGAGGGGCACCTCGTGATTACGCCCAGGAAATCGAGAAGCACCTCGATTGCGGGGAAGTGAGCTCGGGCCCCAGCTGGGTAGCTATACTGAGACAGAGGGGAACCTCTAGTCTCGGTTAAGCGTATCCGTTCTGTGGCTTTCACCAAGGAGCACCTTGGCCGAACTGTCTTTCGGATCCAGCACGAGTCATTATCTATACTTGCGCTGAGTTAGATATGGTGGGGGATCATTGATGATAGCGCGCGGTGGGAGAGTCGCGCGCGCGCTGGGGCGCGCTCTCTCTTTCGCGCTCTATCATCGAATTTTGCTTGTATTTCGCGACGCTGTGCTATCGTCGCAAGTATTAATTTATCTGTATATTTATAATGAAATAATAATTAAGTATTAGGATTTTATAAAAAGCAGTAGTAAAGATCATCATGACGCTGGAAAACTGGCGTGCGTGAAACTCGCAATCTAATGCATAGCACTGGCAAATATGATACTCCCATACGCTAAGGCGTTAACCTCGATAGCGAATGATCGCGCTTATCATGTTTCATCTGCTCGGCCATTGAGATTGCTGTGTGGCTTAATGTGATGTAGGCGGAAATGTTTTAATTCCTGCAGCGAATGAGCGCTTATCAAGTTTCAGCTATCTGGCCATTTAACAGAAGGCGTGGGTTAATACACTGCACATGCCACCCCGTCAATTCTCTTCTGTTCTCCTAATACTTTTATCTGTGCACTATCGTTTGAAATCAACAAATATCGATAATTGATCAATCGATCCATGTTCTTTTTTATTGACAAATACACATAATATATATTAGAAATCGTTATTAATCCTTCGAAGCCAATATGGCGCTCAATCGATAACTTTAATAAATAGCCTGATGCTTATTTTAAGAGTCATCTGTATATGCATATGCCATATGCAGTTATTATTGTAGCAAACATTATATAAGACAATAAAGGTTTAGTTTTAATTACTATGTCCCCCTGAGTGCGCGTGTGCGTGTGTTTGTGTACGTGTGTGTGTGTGTGTGTGTGTGTGTGTGTGTGTGTGTGTGTTGTTGTGTGCGTGCGTGCGTGCGTGTGTACGAAATATGTAAGAAAGATATATACTTAAATATATATTTTATAAATTCGACAAGCCACGTGCCATTTTCAAGCGCATATTTTGTTTCCCAGATATTTCTAGGCTCATATAGCTCCCAAAAGATTCTTTCTCGTATATTTTCATAAATGTGAGATGTGCTGTTCAACTCTCTTCATATAATTAATATGAGATATTTTACATCCAACGAATATTTTTTGTAAATTCAGCACTCCACGTACCGTTTTTGATCGTGGATTTTACCCTCCCAGTCGTTTCTCACGCGGATTCTCGTAAAATGAGCGAAACGTCTGTGTGAAAAACGCAATTATGAAGTTTCTTCTACTTGAAATTATGAATATTCCAAATACAGGTGCACTACCTCTAAGAATTATCTATCATCTGGCAAAGTATGAAGTAAATATTTCAAGTACAGCCTTAAAAATTTCTGCACCAATAAAATGCACTCATTTCAGTACAAATACTTATTTTTGAAGGTGTCGTTGAAATATTCACTTGAAATTTTGCTAGAGGGTAGATAATTAATAGACGAAGTGCACCTGTATTTGAGATTTGCATAATTTTACCTATTTATTTAGTTATTACTAATTATTCACATCCGATCGGTAAAACAGTTTGAGTGGTAACTGTAGGACTTTACCACCGCCTTAAGGAACGTTACGGCTCCGCCGTCCGTTCGGTCGGGCGGCGCTGCCTTCGCGAGCGCCCTCTCCCCTCTCTGCCTCGGCGAGGAGGACGACGCGCTCGCTCGAACTTTTCAACGGCTCTCAGTATGCACGAGAGCGGCACCTAGAGAGAGAGACTTCTTCACCGACAAGAGCGACTACTCAAACTCTCGCAGACGTGCGAACCCATGCGATACTACTGTAATCTAATAAATATTATCGATCTCCTCAGAATCTTTGAAGCCTCTGATTTCTCACCTCATTCCGGAAACTAAAAAATGGTCCTTCGAGCCGGATTTTGTCGTCGCTGGACGTACGGATAATTCTTCCTAGAGAAGCCACACATCGGAGACCCAACTGCTGAGACGCCCACTTTCATCGAGGAGTGATCCCCCATGCGAGACATCTACGCATCCGAATAGCAACCTGAGCCAGCGCGTGCTCCACGCGCCTTCTCGGCATGTAAGTATGAGTGCTTAGTGAGCTCATTATGCTGAACTGTGATGGGGCTGAGGCGCCGGGCCGCGCCTCCCTTTGCCTCTCGCGCTCGCTCACAAGGGCGCGCGATCGAGTCGGGCGCGTGGTCGACCGCGCGAGTGTTTTCGGAAGCCTTTGTCTGTCGCGCTCGCTCACAAAGGCGCGCGATCGAGTCAGACACGTGGTCGCCTGAGCGAGCATTTCGGTCCTCCTTGTCTCTCGCGCTCGCTAAACAAAGGCGCGCGATCGAGTCAGGCACGCGGTCGCCTGCGCGAGCATTCGGGGGCCTTTGTCTCTCGCGCTCGCCAAACAAAGGCGCGCGATCGACTCAAAGATGCAATAGCCTGAGTGTGAATCTCGGAAGACTTTCTCTCTGACGTTTGCTTAAAAAGGCACGCGATCGAGACGAGCTGACAAGCAGGCGCATTTTTCGAATCTCCTTCCTCTCGCGCTCGTCGATGAAGACGCACGATCGAGTCGACAAGAAATCGTGAACGCGTGCCTTCACTCCATTTGTACCCAAATGCACGATCTCTCTCTCTCTCTCTCTGGATCTCTCTCTCTCTCTCTCTCTGCATCTCTCTCTCTCTCTCTCTGCATCTCTCTCTCTATATATTTACTACAGCTGCGGATCTCAGTGCAATCATGGATGCTTATCGTGATAGGTATGGCCGCCCCGCTGCTCACTCCTTGGCCGAGAAGGGGGACGGTCATCCTGTTTCGGTGAGTGGAGTGGCTGACACTGAGTGACTAGGCCGGGTTGCAGCTGGTGGGGTGAAGGGTGGGGGTTTGAGAGCGGCCTTTCTCAATGTGAATTCACTCAGAGCTCACATTGTGCAAGTCCGTCAATTTCTTGCGGATGATCCGTCCTATCACCTTTTGGGAGTTGCTGAGACCTGGCTTGGCCCAGTTGTCGACGATGATCTCATTCTGATCGATGGCTATAGTCTCCTTCGTCAGGATCGCAATGTAAATGGTGGTGGGGTCGCCCTGTATGTGCGTAACGATTTTAAGGTTACGATTCATGATAAATCCAAAAGTTCTAGTTCTGGTAGGCCGTGTATTCCTGAATACATTATGTGTTCCGTACAGCAGGGTGACTCTCCCCCAGTTTTTGTAAGTGTCATTTATAGAC
>UELU01130298.1:0-22696 GCA_900490025.1 Megastigmus dorsalis
TTTTTTTTACACATTTATTAATTTTTTATTTTAGTAATTTATTTGTTTGGAATAAAAAAATAATTCGAAAAGATAAAAAAGTTTTCTTGATTTAGTGATTTTTTGGAAGCATGTTTTGCAAAAATACTTATCACATTCTTGACAAAAATGTTTGTTATGATTGAGCACGAATTAGTTGAGCATACTTTCTTCTTTTCAATGTGTATTTTTTCCTGACTTTTTTGAGATGGTAGCTGAGGATTATCAAGGTAATGATAACCTAAAGCTAGCGCAAAGTCTAATATCCCTTTTTTTTTTCATTGACACAATTTGAAATCACTGCAGCATTTGTGATGCTTGCTTAGATCAATCTAATCAAAACTATTCAAGTCCATTCCTTCGATCTGATGTTTGGTGTAACATTGTTGCAGTGGCTATCATGTAAGTCTATACCTCCCATAAATTGATTTTAGAGCCCGAACGCACGGGGAAAGGGAAGCTCTACTTTAGAATTTTTTTCACTGGAATATCTTTTTGTCGGGTAAGTAGGCATCACTGCTCCAGCTGTAGAAGTAATGGAAATTATCATAGAATTCATGAGAGTTACGTAATTGATTCCACTGATTTTATCGTGTTTCACAGCCCTACTTCGACGCGGAGATTTTTTAGAAAGAAGATTCTTTATTTTTACTCTATTTTCCCTGATAGTACCTGTGCAACGTAATCCCAATTTTTGTAAGTGTAAAAGGAGATCAAAACTCCTAAACAGATTATCCATATAAAGGTGATATGATTGTATTTTACGCGCACTTACTTTTGAAAACAAAAGATTTAGTAAAGTCATTACAGCTCGGGATCCTTGGGCACATTTGGCTTACTTTTGACCTATCGTTGAATTTTTTCCACTGTACAGATCGAATTCTAAAAGAAAACCATCTACACTACAAAGAGCCCAAAATTTCAGCCCAAACCTTATCGGTTTACCTCGAATATATTGTTTCAAAACTGTTCTACCATAAAATTTAGCCATCATCTCGTTAACGGACAACGCAGTTCCGAAATAACCAAATTTTTTTATATTTTCCCTAAATAAATTCATTATTTATCTCGAACGCCAAGTTCTATCATTTTGATCTTCATCTGCTGGTTGCGAACATTTCAATTTTGATTTTATGGTCTCAAACTTATTTCGAGACATAGCAAACTGTATTACTTCACAGCCTAGATGAAGATCAGTAGACCAATAATGTCTTTGAGACATTCTGAGGTTGTAAATGGAGAAAATGATTATTCCAATGCAAGTATTTAGCTCGGACATTGTCAAATCATGACCATTCTGCTTGGTTGACTCAATAATATAATTTTTGATCTCAGGAGAAATAAAAGTTTCAAATAATTCGACTGGACTCATATTTCGAATTGTTTCAATATCAGCATCGGACAAAAGCAATGTGTTTTCAACATCGTTACTGTACTTTTTTTCTCCATCGATCCATTCGAAAACGTGGTCGTTTTCAAGCTTAGTTTGGTTAACGTTGTAATTTTTTGATGTTTTTGAATAAGAATTTTTTTCCAAAAATCTTTTAAATTCTTCACCCTCAGAATCATCATCTGTACAACCAGAATCACCAGGAATAAAAGTCAAACAATCCTCATCTTTGCTGTCAGATGAATCAAAGTTAGTATCAGATTCTGACGAGGAATCTGAGACTAAAGATCTACATCGGTTTGGCATTTTATAAATTTTAAAACCTAAATTTTTAAATTTCTCTAATTTTTAAAAAAACAAGATATTTGATCAACTGATCTTTGATCAAAACAAAGTATGCTACAAGAAAACTCAAAGTAGCTAAGCGCACTAACCCTTGAGGGACTTATCATCTGCCAAGGTGATGAGTTTCAGACAAAAACTTTTATTCATACACTACACTTATCCAATTTGATGATAAATTTTTATACTGTTTGTATTTATATTTTAGTCAATCAATTTTGGGTCAAAAGTTGAGAAAAAAAATTATATCATTTATAAACAAAAGGGTTATTTAGTTTTTAATAAATAATAAATGCTAATATTCTTGAGTAAGAAAAACTAGTGCACTGCGTAGATAATTGATAAAATATAAAAAAGTGTGCATTGTGCAAATTGTTTTCAGAAAACTAAGTAAACGTAGTTAGCTGAGTTTCAGAGAATGCAGGTGCAAAATATTAATTTTCAAATATGAATGAGCTTATTACAAATAAAATAAGCCTTAAATAAAAAAAATTATTTATACAGCATAAAGTTATTTAGATTGTAATAAATAATAACTGCTAATATTTTTGAGTAAGAAAAATTAGTGCACTGCATAGATAATCGATAAAATATAAAAAAGTGTGCATTGTGCAAATTGTTTTCACAAAACGTAAGTAGACGCAGTTAGCTGCGTTTCAGAGATTGCAGGTACAAAATACTAATTTTCAAATATTTATTAGCTTATTATAAAGAAAATAAGCCTTAAATAAAAACAAATTATATGCTAATTTTTTTTTAATTTTTTTAAGATTATTTTACTCGAAAAATATCAACTTCCAGAAAAAAATTTCAATTAATAAAAAGTGCTCAGAATTCATTAAAGAACACAATAGAATTTTTTCAGAATTTTTGGAGAAAATTTTGAAAAAATCTTTACTCGTTTTTTTATAAATTAAAAAAAAATTCAATCAAAATTCTGAAAAAATTCACAAACACTTTTTGTTCTAAGCATTTTTTTCAAATAGTTGAAAGTTTATTAGTTAAAGCGTCCTAAAGATATTTAGTTACAATTTTCACTTCGGACGCCATTTTGAATCATGCAGGTAACAAAATTAACTTTCCAAACACGTTTTCTCAAAGTTCAGACATTCTCTCCACCATCTAAATTGGTTTCAAGACGATTGCATAACGAAAAGTTGGTAAAAAATATAATCAAAACTTCATTTTTTATACTTAAACTTCATTTTTGAGTAATAAAAAATAATTTTTTTATATTTGAATGTCACTAATCGAAACATGGATAAAAAATCTATAAATTTCATGTGTTAAAAATTTTGTAGGCCCAAATTTACTCCATCTAGAGAACGCTGAAAAAACTGGTAAAAAAAGTGTCCACTTGGGCGTTAATTTAATTCGTCTTAGATTCAAAAGACCTGGTATCCATGTATGTACAATTTAAAAAAGTTTTTGGCTGTTACTATGAGCAATCTTAGATTTAAATGCTTTCATAATTCATATGCACTTATTGAATGTACGTTTGTATTTAGATAGTTGCATTATACTAAATAAAAAATAGTTTCCTTAAAGCAATTTTAAAATAACTAATTAACTATAAACTGTCAACAATGCAGTCGGCCGGTCAAATTTTTTTCGCAAATTTCACAACAGCCGATTGACGGCGTAACTGCAGCCGACGCACGGCCGGCTGGGAGATACTCGGCGGGCCGCCCCACTGCGCCCGCCTGGCGCTTCGCCTCCTGCTGTAGCTCTCTCCTGATTGGCTCGCTCGGCTAATTTTCAGTCGATGATTACTCAATGAATATTGATCGGATAGAAAAGTTACAAGCGAAATTTTGACTTAGAATTTCCGCTCTATCCAATATCCTAGAGCCTATTCTTCTTCCCTTTAACACCATGTATATTTTTCCAACATTTTATAAAATTTTTATATTATCCTTTATTTCACCAAGTCTTTATTCTCCTTTTATACTCAACGCGTAAGGTTTTAAGGAACTGTCTATGTACTTAAGCAGTCCACCTTACAAAAGAAGAGTCGTATTGAGTTTAAACTTTATATGTTCGATGAGGACCGATCAATTCTATTCATTAGTTTTAAAATAAATTTACTATTCTAGTTTACGTAATGAGCTATTTTATATAATTTTTGAAGACAAAAAGTGTCCCATTCCTTTCAGAATTTTGTTTATTACATAATGCAGAAGAGAATATTTGAATAAATATAATATTTTTTGTAATTAGAAGCAATTTTGTACGTAAAATTCATGCGATTTTCCGTAAGTAAAGTACGATTTTCCTTATTTTTATTGCTCTTTACACTTGCATAGTAATAATAATTGACATTCATAGCGCAAAAGTACTTTACCCATGCAAAGTCATGCTTCACACACTTACTGTATGCACTGTCTTGCAAAAGGTAGAGTTGGACACTCGAGTGTTAGAAATCTATAAAGTGTAGCGTCACAGCATTGCGTCAAAAACTACTATCGTATATGTAAGATTCATGCATCTTGTTAAAAAATTAATGTTTTTGTCAATGTGAACTATGATACCTGATTGAAGTATTCCTATATATTTAATAAATGTTATCCTGAACAGACTGTTATAGAATATAATTTTTACAGAAAAAATAAGCATCGATCACGTTCTCGATCACGCCCAAAGGACCATAGAGATAAAGATCGACGAGATAGGGACAAAGATCGGGAAAGAGATAGAGATCGTGATAGAGAGCGGGAACGTGATCGCAAACGTAAATCTCGTTCAAGAGAAAGACGAGAGCGTGATCGAGAGAAAGAGTTTGAGAAAGATCGTGAGAAACGTGATCGCGATCGTGAACGAGATCGGGATAGAGATCGAGATAAGAGAAGAAAGAGATCATTGACTCCAATCACTCTTCCTAGAGTTCGACAACCATGTGGTAAAGGAGTCAGTCCTCTTGGCATGTAAGTTTAAATAATTTTATACGCATTTCTAAACATATTTTTTAGTTAAGGGTATTTCTTATTACATATAGGAAAAATTTCTTCAAAAAAGGCTTAAAAATATTTTTTTTACGTCATAGGAACCGAAATTGACTCTGTGTGTATATTTACATTTTATCTGTTTGCTTGTCGGATAGTGGATGAAAAATTATTTTTTAAGATTCATCAATTTTCTTTTATTTTATGTTCCGTTCCTTTTTAATGGTGTTAGTTTAATAAAAACTACGTTTAAAATGGTAAAAGTTGTGACAATTATGATTTTTCTTCCCCAGCACAATTAAATTAATTCTGAAACCAAATCCTACTATAAAATAAAATCTCTTTAGGTCCTGTATCTGCAATTTTTTTCCTATAATCGGCAAGAATAAAAAAAACAATTTAATTTTGTTAGTGTTTTACTACATAACATTAAATTCATTTTTCAGTTCAATAATCAATTACTTATTAGTTTTGATATTATTAAAATTTGAGCTAAGAAAAGTTATGAAATCGAGTCAGAAATGACTGTCAAGCTTTCTTTTTGTCTCAGTAATTCAAATTAAGTAAATAATTCCTTATCAGTTTACAGTAATCTTCCAATTTCTTATGACAAAATTTGTCTGAAGAAAATTGTGTAATTGTTATGACCATATTTCGTCTTACTACGAAAGAAGGTCGTCGTAAGTTCGTGCTTATTTTAACAAATAATTATTTATTAAAGCGAGAACCGGTCTTGACTCGAGAATCGTTATTATCGCTCAAAAATCAATTGATTTACTATGTAAATATAATTTAAAAAGTAAATATTTAGTGAATTTTTATTCGTCTCGTCGAATTACTGACACAATAAGAGAGAAATTAGAATTGTAAAAGTTCATTTAATTTTAAATGAATATTATTATGGAATTTTATTAATCTTTAATCTTCTTATTATTTTATAATAGTAAGTAGAATTTAGTAACAAATATTTAACGACACCAGGAAAAACCGTTCGACTTACGAATTCGGTGGACAAAAATAAATTTCAATACGAGGCCATATCATCGCCAATAACCGAAGCAATGATCAATGCAGCAGAACTACAGATCGAAATTCTACCAAGTAAGTCAAGATCACCCACCCCACTCGATCTCACCTTAAAAGAGAGCGATGCTTCACGGTTATCCTCACCATCAATAAATTCCCCAAGTACGGACAAAAAGGAGCGAAAGAAGAAACAATACACTCAAGCACAAAAAAAAAGATACAGAGAGAAAAAGAAAAAACAGAGATCATACACAACAAAGAAAAGGAAAATAGACTTTACAACATCGATGCTCGTCCCCCAAACACCTATAGGAACTCACAAGTAACACTATCCAAGTGTCACTCATCGATTCGAACCAAACTTTGTACATCAATAAAACACGAAAAAATATTGAACCCGTGTTTTTTTTATCAGCAAAATCCGCTTTTTAGGGGTATAAATCACCCCCGAAGAGGGTAAAAATGGATGAATAAGTGATTCCCAATTTCGACGTCTCATGAAATTGAAACATAATAAAAATTGTAAAAATCTCTGATTTTTTACATGAACATTGCTTTGCAAAGACAGTTACAAAGTTACAAAGTCTCGAAACTACCCTCACCCTTGTTTAGGGGTGAAAAACTGGAATAAATTAGCTAAATAACACTTTCATTATTAAATATTCGTATTGTCTAAAAAAGGATATATTATTATATTGATATTTTATTTTGTTCGCATAAAACTAATGTTTATATAAAACTAGTATTTGTATTTAAGTGCACTCCGCCCGCTTAAAAAGTGTAAGGGAGAATGGCGATTGTTGAAAATTGCAAAATTTTAAATCTATACTTACAAAATAGAATTTCATTTTATTACTGAAAATTTTTTAGAAAAATATTTCTTTTAACAGTTTAAAAGCAATTTTTATCGACTTAACAACATGCTCATTCCCTACACAAGGGGTAGCGTTGCGTTGATTTTGTGGCTTTAACGTCGGCAAAACATTGCTTTGATACTAATAAAATAAAATATCAATATATCACTTTTTTTTGGACAATATTTAATATTTGCGAGTATTTAAGGGAGTACCCCAGTAAAAAGAATTAAAGCATAGACATGAATAAAACTTTATACAGTATTAGAATATGATGTAAAAAATGCCTGTGTAAATTTTTGAGGGCCGAGGGTATACCTATAAATATAGATATTAGTGATTATATTTTGAGTTTATTAACGTAGGCTCTTATAGCAAATTGCGAGCTGGCTACATTTAATGACTCATATTTCTGTAATTAAAGGATAGGTTGCAATAAAACTTGTAACCGTAAAAATATGAAATGTTACCGATTATTTTTCTGATTTAAAAATATTCCGAGGGTACCTTATAATAAGAGATCTAAATAAATAAAGGACTTTGCGTATAGGTTATGCATGCAGAATATATATCTAAATATACCGAATTCTGTACTTGACTTTCTACGTATCAGGAGAACGTCCTTAATATTTGCGAAGTACTTTTTTTTAGCTATTTATTTGAGTTGTCACCCCATAAACAAGGGTGATTAAGGGATATTTTTCAACGACTGAACTTTTTGAGCGTAATCTTTTAATCATTAAAAAATTATTAATATAATATTATAGAAATTTAAAGATAAACGCTATAATTACAAATTTGTTCGCTACTTTTTCCAATAATTTTAGATTTCCACCCCTTATATATCATTCAGGGATGTTTTCCAACAACTAAACTTTTTGAGCATAACTTTTTCATCATTATAAACAAAATTTTTAATACCATATTAACATTGGAGGTAAGACAGCAGTTACAGTATTTTTTACGATTTTTATCTATTTAACAGCTTGTTCATCCCCTAAACAAGGGGTGGGGTTCATTTTGCTGTTTGAAAGTTAGTAAAACATTAGTTTTATGCAAACAAAGTAAAATATCAATATAATAATACATCCTTTTTTGGACAATACGAATATTTAATAATTAAAGTGTTTTTTAGCTAATTTATTACATTTTTCACCCCTAAACATGGGTGAGGGTGGTTTCGGACAGTTGTAACTTTATAACTGTCTTTGCAAAGCAATGTTCATGTAAAAAATCAGAGATTTTTACAATTTTTATTATGTTTCAATTTCATGAGACGTCGAAATTGGGAATCACTTATTCATCCATTTTTACCCTCTTCGGGGGTGATTTCTACCCCTAAAAAGCGGATTTTGCCGATAAAAAAACTACATTTTTTCGTGTTTTATCGATGTACAAAGTTTGGTTCGAATCGGTGAGTGACACTTGTGTAGTGTTACTTGTGAGTTCCTATAGGTGTTTGGGGGACGAGCATCGATGTTGTAAAGTCTATTTTCCTTTTCTTTGTTGTATATGATCTCTGTTTTTTCTTTTTCTCTCTGTATCTTTTTTTTTGTCCTTGAGCGTATTGTTTCTTCTTTCGCTTCTTTTTATCCGTACTTGGGAAATTTATTGATGGTGAGGATGACCGTGAAGCATCACTCTCTTTTAAGGTGAGATCGAGTGGAGTGGGTGATCTTGGCTTACTTGGTGGAATTTCGAACTGTAGTTCTGCAGCGTTGATCATCGCTTCGGTTATTGGCGATGATATGGTTTCGTATTGGAATTGATTTTCGTCCACCGAATTCGTAAGTCGAACGGCTTTTCCTGGTATCGTTTGACTGGCTATTGTAACGGTAGAAATGTTTGTTTGGGTGTCTTGCGTATGCACTATGATATTAGCACTCTCGCTAAGCTCACCACTGACACTGCACTCGCGATTTTTTTTGTGGTTCTGTCCGCGCGCATTGATTTTCGTCTGTGTAGAGGTGGATACAAAAAGTTTATTAGTATCTCGTGCGTTCGAATGGCATAATAAAACTACTTCTTTAAACAATTTACGTTGTACGCGAAATTCTTCAAGGAGGCGCGCGGTTTGATGATATTCATGTTGGAGGAGTATTGAGTGTTATCTCGAATTAGTTTTATTCGTGAGGTGCATTGACGGTAAGTAGCCGTTAAGCTTGTGTTTAGAAATTTCAGAGTCGGCTTTTCTTGGAGAATCGTGAGGTATTACTATATAGCATATCTGTTCTTAATATTCGAGTGCATACACATTCGCATATTTTGTGATGTTATAAGTTGCAGAGTTATTACAATACATTATTTAATTTTTAATTAAGGTTTTCTCTTTACAATATGTAATCTTAATTGAATAGTTAGTAACAATAGATTGGTGCTAATTAAACAAGTGTACAAAATTATTTATATAAGAATTGTTGTAAAATTTTGGTTGATATACAATAATTGATATTGTTAATAATAACTGTAAAGTGGTAAATATCGATAAGTATTGGTTATTTTGACGTCGGAGTAAGCTGGGACGCTTAGTTATGTTGCAGATTTGTTAATTGTGAAAGTTGCAAAATTATTTTTGATTGCTTATAAGTACGGAAGTTATGGTTTGAAAATTCTCAAAATGCCTTGCAATTTGTTAATTAAGGTTGTGCTTTTAAATTTACATTATATTAGAATGATATCGCAATTTTAATTGTTTATTCGTTAATTACTCGCAGAGTATAACTTGTCATGAAATTTTTACACGCTGTAATTTTACAATTAGGTCAGAGCGTGCATATTAATGCATTTTAGAAAGTTTTAACTTTTAATTGTTTACAATATTTAATTTGTTTATAACGTATTTTCAATACATTCTAACGCTTATAATATAGTCGTGTTAAATTAATGGTAGCTAATATATATCGTTTATTACATTAGACAATATTGTAAAAGTAATTGTTTATTAGCTTATATCTAGCAAGCAGTTACAATTATAGATGTTCTTACAATTTGTAATTTGTTAATTTGAACACGTGCATTGGTTGCAAGTTTTGTTCGGAGATTCTAACTTTAATACAATTGTTTATACAGCTATAACTTATAATTAATAAATATTCATGAAAGGAGGTCGCCGAAGAATGCGTAGAAAATAAATTAACCTAGATAAACGTACAAAATTTTTTTATTCATTAGAGCTGATCAAAATATTAATATTGGAATAAAATTTAGTCGGTGGAAATGCGCGGAAATATAAAAAAATTTCAAGTCAATTTTGTTAAAATGAGTGAAAAACTCAAGATTTCATCCGACATCTAGTATTAAAAATTAGAAAAAATCACTTTTTTTATATTTTCCACTTTATAGAGAAGACATTTTTTATTCAAATACTTCAGAGTTTAAGGATTCTTTGTGCTGAAGTCGATTTTATAGGATTCATGCCAAGTTTGACCATGGGCCGCTATCGGCGTCCTCCTTTATGAAATAGGAAGTGAAAAGAATATATAGGAAATATTGTGTAATAAGATCACCGAAAAGAGTAACAAAAATTGAATGAAAAATATAAAATTATTGTTTGGAATGTGATTCATTGTGTTTTATTTTTTTATTGTTTCTTCTTTTATGCATAAGTTAAACTGCGGATTGGGGTAGTGATTGTGGGTAATGAGTGTACACTGGTGAGTGATAGAGAGGGGGTGTGATCTCGGTTATTTAAGTCTGGTGATGTGTAGCTACAATGGGGGTGTGATGAGTGATATTTTGCAATGATGAGTTGGTGGTGATGTTGGGTACTTCTATGATGACCCAGTGATCCTTAAGCGGCTGTTTTCCATGGTAGGATGCTGTATTGGAGCATATGCAACGCCAGTATGGGAGTACTGCTCTTCGTGATTTTGAGTCTGATTTGGTGTTTTGAGATTATACATTTGAAATTCTTCTGTTTTGTTCCTGTTTTTCATAGAGTTTTTAAATCTTAAAGTGAGTTGTGCAGTTAGTTTTTTGAAATATATGCTTAGAAAACTAGCCATAAGGAGAAAGATTATAATACTAGTTCCAATTCCGGATCCTAAGTATACTAGATTGTTTTGGTTTGAATGATGCTGATGTGCTAGTTTAGTGAAGTGTGATTCCAATTCTTTTAGTGATTGTGAATTCTCGCTTTCGGCCCAATTGGTTAGTTCTGCATGGATCTTTTCAGCGGGCAGGTGATGGAGTAGAAGGTTAGTTTGGTTTTTATTAACTAATTTTACTAATTGGGGGATTTCCCATGTAAAGTTTGCGTTGTAAAGAAAGGTTTCTAGTGTTCGTAGTTGAGTGGTTCCGTATATTATGGTGCTTTTCATGTGGGCGGTACGATCGCCATTAATTGCTAATAAGCCATTTGTGGGTAGAGTAACATGATACGTTTCACTGGCATTGCAAACAAGACGTACTGATGTAGGTTCCTTAGTGGAAAATAACCATTCTCCTGTTGATTTTAGGTTAATCCATTCAGGCTGTGTGTTTGTAATGATTTTTATATTCCATCGTTTAAGGGATTTTACGTATGGATCTAACATCATCGAATATTCGCACGGGAGATCGCCTGTATTAGTGTGTATGGGTAATTCGGGAGGGCAAATTAGTATAGCTGCATGAGTTGTACAACTTTGGAGGTAGTCGGGGGTGGCTATAATAAGATTTCCAAATTGTGAATGTATATGAGCGTATCCAATGATATTATCATATAAGGTCTTAGGAACAGATATTGCATGTATGTTATAATTGATGAAGCGTACATTGTCCGTTAAGGGGAATGTGAGGACTAGAATTAATTTATTGGCAAGGGTGATTACATCTGCATGTGATACAGAAAATAGATATTCTGGGGTGATCACTTGGTTTTCTCCCGGTAGTCAATGTCCAATCTTTTCTGTATTTAATTGAGTGATTAATTCTTTTAGTTGATTATGGAATAGGATTAATGGGTGATAGTGACCTCTTGCGATGGTTTCTAGTGTGTTTATGAGAGTTTTGTACGATGAAATTTTAAAGTCCAGGTGTTTAACATACTTCATTGATCATTCAATTGTATTTTGACTCAATAAGGTTAGATTTTCTATTAATTTGGTCTCTTCTATTTGAGATATTATAGAGTTTATTGAGCTGTGTAAAATTTTCATTTCCTTACTATTGGATTGTAGATTAGTATGTATAGTTTCTAGTTCTGAACGAATAATGTGTGTTTGATTTGCTGCTAGAAGGGTGATATTATCTTGGCCTTCGTATAGCGATTCGAATTGCTTAGCTAGATTATCTCAGTCATTTTGATCCATGCTTCCGAAGAGTTTTTTGGATGTCCATCCAATGAATTCGAAAGGGGCGCCTCGTTTTAATATAGAGCGGGGTAGTGTGTTTTTCTGGTACGGTATTAATGGGGTGGTTGTAAAAAATTGTGTTAAATCTTCTCTATAGGATTCTATTAGTTCTAATTTCTTTTTGTAAGATCCAAAAGGTATTATCTTAGTGCAACGGTTTCCTAATAAATTAGTACAATTATAATTGAAGCGTATCAGGGATGATTCGTCTGTAGGATCAGGGGTTAAGAAATCGGCAATGTTTAGGGTAATTGAAACCTTCCATTGTGTTCTGAATATTCTTGCCTTGCAGAGTCGTTCGTAGTAGATTCCGGGGTTATTGGGCAGATGGCTGACTCTATTTGTTTGAAGAGTTTGTCGGATCCGTCGCTTTTATGGACCGTACGGTCAGTATTATTAGGTAATAACACCAAAGGTTCTTCGTTTCGGATTTTTATTGTACCTACAACAAATATTGCTCGGTAAGATTATTAAATATAACATTGTTTAATTTTATCTTTGAGTTTTAATAATCTTTTTTCATTGCTGGATACAACTATCACATTGTTGTTATCTAGGATTTCTTTGATTATAAATTTTCCGTTATAATATTTATCAAGTTTATTTTTCGTGGGTTCCTTTAATACGTATGCCGACATTCCCACTGATAATTTTTGGGGTTTAGTTTTCTTATCATAATTCTTTTTACTCTTATTTTGGCTTTGGCGAGATTTTCGTGAGTGGTTTCTCTTATTTCGTTTAGTCTTTGTACGAGGTCACGGATGTATGAATTATAGGTTTCGAGTTCAAATTCGTCTGGAATTCCCCTTGCAGTTTTTCCGTATATTACTTCAAATGGTGTATAGCCGGTGGCGGTGTGTACTGAGGTATTATATTCGTGCATGGCGAATGGGATAATAGTATCCCAATCTAATTTATTGATGGCTTTTGTTCTAATGGAGTCACCCAACATAGCGTGACTTCTCTCAAGCGATCCGTTTCTTTGAGGGTGATATGCCGTGGTAGTAGCTAGTTTGAAGCCAAAGATTTTTCCAAGTTGTTCAAAGAGTTGAAGTGGGCTATAAAATGTCGGGATATAGCGTCTGCTATAGTTATCGCTTGTATGTTAGGGATAGGGACAGCTAGGCAAAATTTGGATAGTAAACATTGCATTGTGAGTATATGTTTATTTCCGGAGGTAGAACAAGGTAATGGTCCAACGGTATCGATGGCTATTTTCTCGAATACGTCTGCTGGAGGATCGGTGATGATCATTGGTTCCTTAGTTTTATGACGTACTAACTTCTGTTCTTGGCAGACGGCGCGTTTTCGTATGTATGTTTCTATGTCGTTCTTCATACCTTTCCAATAGTATCTTTCTCTAATTCTTCGGTATGTTTTCCCGTTTCCTCTGTGTCCTCCGAAGAGATTAGAGTGACAATGTTGTAATACGGTAGGTCGTTTTTCTGGTGATAAAATTGTGCAAGTCCCATAACATATAGTTATGGTTAGATCTAAATCTCCAAGGTGTTTGTTTATAATGATAGGCAATATTTTTTTAGATAATTGGCTTATCATTTTGTCTTTTCGGGATAGACGTATAGATGTGACTCCTTTTTCTTTTAGTAGGATAACTAAAGTTTTAAAACATGCGTTTAGATTATCCGGTGTAACGGGGCTGTCACTTTAAGTTTGGCTTTTATTAAGTCCGTTTTATATATACCTTGTATTTCGGTTAAGATTTTATTTGTAGGGGTATTTAAACTCAAATCGGATGTCACAAAATGGACTAAATTGTCTTTTAGGTATGTTAAGCATTCTCTAGTGGCTAATAACTTTGCCTTAAGATCAAGTGGTTTGATGATGTTTTCTGAGTTATATTTGGGAGTCCATTTTAGGATGGGTAGTCTTTGCTTCGAGGATTCGTCTGAGGATATACACGGTTGTATAGAAGTCGTTAGGTCTAGAGATCGGCATTGAGTTTGTTCATTTCGGTTAGTATTATGTTTGATTGATGAAGTTATTATGTTGTGAATATCTTGGTTATTGGAGTGGGGATGTAATTCAATGTCACTTTCCTCTTCACTATCTTCTTGGTAAATAGTGTTTAGGTTACTCCATTCTGCGCGGAATTGGTGGCGGGCTAGTTAGTGTAGATTGTGCATTTGGGTCTTTAATCGTGGATTTCTTTGTAATACCTGAAATTCCAATACTTGCGGCGGGTAATGATTCAGTAATCCAATTATTTATTGTTTCGTTGCAAACTTCGCCTTTCTGAAGGTCTGATATGAGTGGTAGGGATGTAGTTAATCTGTCGGGTATGTCTAAAGGTGAGTACACTGGATCGGGACTATTACACTCCGGGTACTCATTTTGCATGTAGGAGTCCCACCATGTTAGTGTTTCTTTTAGATTGCGTGGAGGTGTAGCAGGAGTTTTGTTGGCATCAGGTATATTAGTGGGGTTAATTTGCGAGGGATTATACTCTCCGATGTCTTCGTTGTCTGTTTCAAAAGTGAGTGATTCACGCATGGTCGACTGGAATTTGGGACGCATTATTTCTTCTTCCGCTGAGGATGATAAGGAGTCTCTAGTGTCATCTTTTAAGACTATGATGGTGCTATCTCTTGGCTTAAAAGTGACCCGTGTTACAGCATCATTAGTTTTCTCATGATCTGCAGTGTCGCTTTCAGAATCAAGTTCGCTAACTCCTGTAATTTTGTTTTCTGTATTGTTATCGGATCGATCGACGTTTTTATCAGACGGTGATTCTGGTACTGGATCAATCGGATTTGGTAAGAGGGATCCACTTCCTATTTGAATCGCTGGTACTTCTGAATCTTCGGAAGTAAGCACTTCAGATTCGGATAAATCGGTAGTGGGGTCTAGTTCTGAGTGAGAGGTGGTCTGTTTTATTGGTTAGCTAGGTTTTTGCGTTTGCCCCTTTGGAAGGCGTAAGCGTTTAGCTATGGTGCTAGCATCTAAGTTAGCTTGGCCTTTTTCTATCGCTTGAGAATTTAATATAGGTGTGTTTTTAGATCCTTTCTTTCTGCCAGGTTTGATTTTGTTTTGATTGGAGTTAGAATTACTGTCGTTCCCGCTTAGGTTGGCTTTTGTGGCAGCTTCTCTGGCTGAGGAAGCCTTGGTGGGTTTAGGTAAAGTTATTGGTATGGCAGAAACAGATTTTTCTGCGTTATTATGAGATTGGTCCGGTGGATTTCGTGATAATGCGTCGGCATTTACATTGAGACGCCCTGGTTTGTATTTAAAAGTGTAGTTATAACCTCTTAAACGAGCTCTCCATCTATTTAATCGGCTCATGGAATGTTTTATTGAGTCGATCCAGGTTAAACGTTCGTGATCTCCGTATACAGTAAAGTGTCTTCCATATAAATAGTGTCTGAAGTGATTTACGGCAGCAATCACTGCCAAGCATTCCTTTTCTGTAGTTGAATAATTTCTTTCACTTTTATTGAGTGATCGTGACATATAAGCTACAGGCCGATCTTCGCCTGGATCACATTGGCTCAATACTGCTCCGATTGCTGTATCTGAGGCATCGGTAGTGAACATAAATGATTTAGTTAAGTCAGCGCAGATGAGTACTGGGGCTTCACAAAGAGCGGTTTTTAAGATTTCGAAGCTTTTCTGTTGGTCTTCGCTCCAATTAAATTTTCGGCCTTTACCCAGTAAATCGTTCATAGGTTTTGCTTTAAATGAAAAATCCGTGATGAATTTCCGGTAGTAACCAGCTAATCCGAAAAATTGTCGAATATTGGTAGTACTTTTCGGTACGGGGTAATTCTTTACAGCTTCTATTTTCTTGGGATCGGCTTTTACTCCGAAATTACCGATCCGATGTCCGAGATAAGTTACCTCTGGTGTGAGGATTTCACATTTACCAACTTGCAATTTCAATCCAGCTTTGGTTAATCTATCGAATAAGGTAAAGACTTTATTCTTATGTTCTTCAAGAGTTTTTGCATAAATTATAACGTTGTCTAAAAATAAAAATAACTCGGTGCCCTGTAGTCCAAGGGTCACTTGATCCATAAGACGTTGGAAAGTTGGAGGGGCGTTATACAGACCAAACGGCATACAAACGTATTCATAATGGCCGTATGGGGTGCTGAATGCGGTTATACATCTATCTTCCGGTTCCACTTCAATTTGATAAAATCCGTTATACAAGTCAAAGGTAGAAAAATATCTTGATCCGCCTATCTGTTCCAAAATTTCGGTGATATTAGGAAGTGGATACTTGTCTGGAATAGTTTTAGAATTTAATTTACGATAATCTATAACCATGCGGTATTTAGGGCGTCCATCTGGTCATCATTTCTTGGGAATTATCCAAAGAGAAGAGTTATAAGGGTTGAATTACTTCATCATTTAACAATTTGTTTACTTGTTCATGTACCTCTTGGTGTAGGGTGGGTGATATCTGTATTGTTTGGTAAAAACAGGTATATGGTCGGTGGTTGGTATTCGATGCTTAACGTAGTTTGCTCGGGGAGCAGAATCACTCTTAATATAGAACAAATAAGGATAAGATTTTACCATTTCTATTAACTGTCTCATTTCCTGTCTCGAATGATAATCACGCTTTAACTTTTTGATGATGAAATTTGTTTGGTCGGTTTCTGGGTTGTATTCAGGTCCTCCCGAGTCAGTATCAAAAAAATCTTCTGATTCCTCCAAGTCGAAAGGATATAGATTGTGCGGAGGTATTTCGATTTCCACGGATCTTCACGAGTGTTAATGGCTAAATGGAAACTTCGATCGGTATATTTTTTAATTTAGAAAATGGGAATAAATATTCGTTTTCTACTTGCGGTGTATTTTCTGGAAAATTTTTCTTCATTGATTCAGTGATTTCTTCCTCCGTTGAGTGATTTATTATGTCTGGGTGATTTAACATCACTAAATCGTTGGTGTGATAGCTGATATTGGCGTGTTCTTTATCGAAGAGCTGTGTGCCTAATATTCTATCGTCGCATAATGGTGATTCCGGTGGAAATACATGGAATGTGTGATCTTGACCTTTGATATTGAGCGTGATAGTGCCGAGTGTTCTTACGGGCATGGGAGATATACCAGTGACAGTAACACGTTCGGCAATATTGACTAGAGTTTCTAAGCGAGTCCCATCTTACTATGTTTATATCTGCAGCAGTGTCGATGATAAAAATTCCTTCTCCATTCTTAAGTGTTTCCGATGTTAGTCTAGCCTTGGGAGGTCCTCGGCTTGTTCTTACATGATTAACTCTTGGGTTGTCATCGTGTTGACTTGTGAGGGGCGCTGATATGATGGTTTTCCCGTCACTGCGTCCTCCCGACGGGAATTCTTGGAGTTTAAATTCATTTTACGGGACTGACTATTTGATTGAGTATGGATATTATTATTATAATTGGGTGATTAATTTCGTGAATAAGAACTTGGTGCAGGTGGTGTAGATGTACTCGGTAAATTGTTGGGATAAGGATGCATCCATGGCTGGTATGGAGGCATAGGAGGATAAAAGTACGATTGTGGTAACATTTGGTACGGGGTTCCTTGCATAGGTGATATTGGTGTAGTTGAAAGTTGCTGCTCATTATTGTGATAAGGAGATGGTGATCTGGGTGCTGGTGATTGCGATCTTGGAGTAACATTTCCGCTTCTTTTTAAAATAGGTTGGGGAGATTGGTATGATCCATCTCTAGAGGTATTGTTATAGGCTAGTTATGGAGGAGCTCGAATTCGATCATCTCGTCCAACTCTCGATCCTTGAAATTTGATGTCTTTACTGTTTTAATAGTAAGGCATGGATTTACGGTTAAAGACTTCTGGATCGTTCCGATCTATCACTCGAGCATTGCGAGATTTGTCGTCGCATGTGCTTTCATCGTATTCTTCACTTTTAATATTGGAAGTATAATGGACGTGATAATGATTGGATTGGTTATTATGACTAGGTAGTAATTTCTCAATCTCCATTGTCGTCTCTAGAGCTTCGTTAAAGTATGTCAGTGTAAGGTTGTCCATTCCTCCACACCAGGTATCTGGCAGTCCTTGTACAAAGGCTTCCAAGGCTAAGATCTCTAAGAGATGTCTTTGATCGTAATCTCTAAGTTCTTCGGGCAACACGTCCTTCAATGCCGCTTGTGCTCCGTTAATGTAAGTCCCCAAGCGGGTATGGAATTCTCGCACACTCTCTCCTCTTTTCATCACAGCATTGATGATTGATTTAATATAGTGTCCATATGATTTTACTGGCGCGAAGTGTTTCTTTAAACATGCTTCTAGTGCGTGAAGGGTGAGGATGACTTGGTTGTTTAAACAGTCACGTGCCTTTCCTTTTAATTTAGCCATGACGTGAGTGATATAGTGACCTAAGTTATGTTCGGGGATTTGTGATATCCCGTTATGCACACTTTGCATAAAATCACGTAAAGGCATGTTAGTTCCATCATAAATCGGAACAGCTTGCGTAGCCAATTGGATGGATACATTGTTGATTAAATGTTCACACTTCTTGATAAATCTATCATCGTCAGTCTATCCGGGTTATCATTGTTGAGAGCGGGTTGCGCGTTTCTAGACTCATTGAGTACTCTCTCCGTCTGATTTTGTATATACTGTTCTATAGCAATTTTTCTTACTTCTGAGTCCTCCATGATGTTTATCTCTTGTAAGGTGGTCATCTTGATTTATTAAATATTGATTAAAATATAAATAAGAGCGATAGCGAGTGGTTCCCCACTAGGGATGTAAAGGCTTTTTTACTTCACTCATTACAGCCCTCGCCTCCGGCTCGGGCTGTAATTCTCTCGTTTCGTAAATAAAGCCTTTCCGTACCCGTTGTGTAATGTACTATTACTTAATCGCACGCTCGCTAGACATATACATGTTAATGTTTTGGTTAACTTACTATCGCTTTGATAGGCAGGTTTTCGCAATTTCTAGTTCTTCTTTGTCGTTGCCGGCGGATCTAATCGAGGTTTTCCCTTGATGACTCTTCGCTGGCCAAGTAGAACTGCTTGATCTAGAGATAGTTGTTGGATCTGCAGATTTCACACTGCTCACGCCGGAGTCACTCGAAGGCACTTCCACCAATTACTTATGATACACGAGAGCGAGGTTCTTCTCCCTTTGGAGGACCGGTCGCAACACACGAGTACAGAAACAGAGTAAAGAAATGGCACTCAAAAGAATGTCGCGGGTGTTTTTATATGTTATGTATAACTGTGCGGGTGGGAGCGTAAATCGTTCAATTGCCATGCGTGGCCCAGGTCGATGGTCGATCACGTATTTTGTTGGGATTGTCGCGTCAGCGATTTCGCAACTCACTGCTAGGCAACTGCAAGGTGATTGCTCTTGAAATTAATTTTTTAAACGATTTCGTTATTTTGCAATTTATAAGACTTGCTAGACATTCTACTTAAAAAGAATTATTTTTAAAACGCAACATTGTTCGTTAATTTTATTTCACAAATTAAAAGTTTATTTTACTATGAAGACGTGTAGGGCACGACAAAATCATCTCAGAAATTGTCAAGTATTCTTTTTGTTTTAGCAGTATGTAAGTTATTTTATTCGTCCCATTATTTTTTCTCTTTTTAATTTTGTTAAATATCCTTAATCTTATAAAATGACTATGAATGTATTTGGCGTCTCGGCGTCAGGCAGTGTTAGGCAAAGGAATCGATTTCAGCTATAATAAATAAAACAATGTAACCTAAATTACATTAAGGGGGTATATACCATATAATAATTTTTTTTATTTACCCTGAAAAAAGAAAAATATTTTCAATCCTTATGTTTGTTTTGTATTTTCAATCCTTCTCCTTTCCTCGTCTATACTCTTTTCCCAAGTTCAAAAAGAGGGGAACTAGGGGAAAGACGCAACTCTCTACCCACTGTATGGATGCATAGTATGTATGAATCCCTTCCTCTTTTTTTCGGTTTCGGACGCGGCAGCGCAGAAAAGAACAAGAGAGCGATAGGAGACCCGCTCCTCGCTCTCGAGCAGGAAGGCGAGGCAGGAGGGAGAGTCTTCGCTCCTATTCGGCCCTCAATGATACGAATAGAGGTGTTCTTGTACAGCCGGGTTCCCTTCAAGCGCGGAGCAAATCCTCCTGCCTCGCCTTCCTCGGGCACGCTAATTCGAAACAGTATGGGCACTTTTGTAATTCTTTCCAATTAACTTTCATTTGTTTCTTGAATTTAGTTTAATTTTTTTTCATTACCTTCATTATATTCTATTTTAAATATTAATTTTAAGTCTTTAAAAATTGAAACTCCCTTTTATAATTATATAGATATATATAATTAATTCTTTTTGCTTTTTTAAAATTCCCTTTTCGATATTTTCGTTAATATATTTTAAGATTGTTAAGAATACTTGACAATTTCTGAGATGATTTTACAACTTTCTTCAGCCAAATTTTTCCGTAAGAAATTGCAAGATTACTGTAAACTGATAAGGAATTGTTTATCTAATTTGAATTACTGAGACAAAAAGAATGCTTTACAGTTATTTTTGACTTGATTGCCTAACTAGCTTTAGCTTAAATTATAATAATATCAAAGCTAATAAGAATTAATTATTTAATTGAAAATATGAATTTGATGTTACGAAGTAAAATTTTCCTGCGGTGGGTTTCGTGTACTTGGCTGCAGCTACGTGTGCAGCGCTGTAGCTTGTCTGCTCATCTATACGTATTGTGCAGCGTGGCGTTAGCTTGAGACTTTGGTTCAATTCTATTAATTATATAACTTCGCATGTTTTGTCAGAAAGAACTAAAGTAGTGTGGTGCAAGATCTGAGTGATATCCTATCCGATGCAGAGATATGAGCATGTTGACGTTTTGAAGTTAGGTGTGATCTCTCCTTTTATCCACTTTGCCCTTCTACTTCAGAGATGGAAAATCTTCAAAACACTATTCTGGGTGAGATCTATGCTCTCGAAAATTTACTTTTCCTAAGCTTCTGCTAATGTACTGCTGATTTTATATTTCCTAGAGTGCAGTGTAGCTGATTTTAAGCAGTCCGTCTGTCGTCTAGGCTACAAATACTCCTTTAGTACTGCTAGTTTCTCTCATAAAGTGTGACAAAAAGGTTTTCAATCCTATTACTATTTTCGACAATTATCCAACGAATATTATTACTATTTATAAGTGTTGGATTGAATTTGTGCACCTCCATTTCATTCGTCCTCCTCTTCTTATCATTTATTTTGGTGCTGCTTGATGGAAGCTGCTCCAGATTGTTGAGATGGTGAGAATAAGTCTAATTTTCATATTAAGTAAAATAATATTTCACGGTGTATCAATTTTGCAGGTACGAAAACGAGTGGTCTGAAATTCGTTGCATTCCAGAGTTTGTACACAGAAATATACGTATGTTCTTGTAGGAATACAAGTTGGGAGTAATGCAAAAAATAACGCGGAATTGATTCTTAAGAAGTTTTTCTTTATTGAAGAGAACTCGTGAGTAGCTTAGAGTTAAACATCAAATTCGCAGTGACGCTACCGCTAACGGACGCTGGAGGAGAAACGTTCGAGGAGTTTCGACGGCGCTGATTGGTCGTACGTATTATGTCGGCTACGTCGTTCTATCAACTCACTTATATACACACGAGAATACTCGCACGTATACTGCAACACTCCCTCTCAATCAGTGGAAACGGATATATATATATATGTGGGGGCCCACGCCGCGCCACCATCGTCTCCTCGGCGCCACCGCCGGAAGCAGACGCACGACAGCGCCCCCTTTTCTAGCCGCGCGACGAGCGGGAACACGCCGTTCCCCCACGCGCAAGCAGCGTGCTGCGACCAGTTCGCTACCGACTCTCCGAAGCGAAGGACGCGACGTCCGCCATTCCGCTCGAGCAGCTCCGTAGCGAAGCGAAGCCAACAATAAAAACCACCTCTGTATTTTAACCACTCGTCTTTCTTTACCACACACCTTCCCGTTCAACAGGTGCTGGCGAAGCAGCGCATCAAGCCCTGAGGCTGAGGCGCTATATATATATGAGGCGTTTCACGTCAACTCTCCAAGCACGGCGCGCGAGCGCCCAAACACGCTGTGTTCAACTCGTGTTTAAACTACCTAAATGAACTCAACAAAAATATGTAACACATAGATTTTGTGTATTTTTTCTCAGCTTTCCAATGGTGTAAGTATTTTTTCCGAAATTTTTTATTTTCACCTATAAAAAATATAAAATATGTTATATCTCGAAAAGTGTATTTTTAATATTTTTTTTAATACTTTTAATCGAAAGCTGAGGAAATTTTACATAGAAATCAATGTTTTGCTCAGAGTGCAAATAATATTTACTATAAGATACACAACGCGAAAAAGAAGACGTACCGCCGCTCCGACGCGCCTGGCCCGCCTTACCGCGGTGCGCTATCCCGCACGAATACTTTTTTCATTAATGTTTCTTCCTTTAAAGCTGTAGTATTACTTTTTTTTTCTTTTTTGTTTAAGTCTTGTTTTGGGAAAGATACAATATTCTGCACTCAAAGAGGTCTTTGGTAGCTTTAATTTTCTTTGACCTATTGGAATAATTGCATGAAATTGTAATGTTACTGGAATAGACTTGGCTTTTTCTAGTCTTGATTTTAATTTTACAGCAGTTTCTTCGTAAGATTTCTTACTACTGTAAAAAACTATTGTTTCTTTGTAATAACTTGCAGCCCAGGTAAAGAGATCTTCTGGCATTAATATCCGATGATTTGAAGAAAGTTGTAAGCTCGCTCGTTTTGCCCCTCTTTTTAAGTTCGCGACTATACCATCACATGCACCTTTGCCATGTG
>UELU01130309.1:0-11803 GCA_900490025.1 Megastigmus dorsalis
ATGATAATAATAATAATAAAGTACGTTTAAAAAAGTCGCGGTTTCGTTAAGGTATAGTATAAAATAAATTTCTCTCGTCTACTGGGGATTATTGTCGCTTTACATTTTGCTCATGCTTTTCGCTCCCTGCCGCAAATCGACGCACGATTTTTTCGGATTTTTCAGTGTTTTTTTTTTTTTTTTTACAGATATGAGAAGCGCACAGAAAATTCAGTAGGGATTTATCGTAGTAGGGAGAGGAAATAGTCTTGGAAAGCTTTTCTCATTGGCTACATTTTGGCACGTTGAATGACGCTATAAAAGTCACGCTTCATTTGCTCGCTCGCAATAACAATGAATTTCGCATGCTCGGTGCTCTCAGTCCTGCAGGAAAGGGCCGGGACGAGGCAGTTCCGGCCGCAATCGAAAGTCCCACCGGTCCAGGCCGTGTCCTGCCCCGCCTCGGCGCGAATGGCACCAGCTCACAAAGAATCGAAGCTCGACTCCCTGTCGCTGCTCGTCTGTAACCGAGAGAAACAATGAGACCATTGGACAACTGCACCGGAAAGCATCGGCTCCCACCTCGGACACCGATCCGCGACAGTACTCACCCTGTCCTGGTTGTAAAGCGGCGCGTGCTGGGCGGGCAGTCTGAGCGTACTGCCCAGGTCCCTCTCGGCCATGGTGTGGCCCTCGCTGGCGCTGTCCCGGGCGTCCCTCTCCTTGCGCTCGGCCATCTTAGTGGGCGGCTGGATGGTCGTCTCGCCGCAGGACCTCGCCAGGGTCGAGCCCGCCTCCCCGAGGTCCAGTCGCAGCAGCTGCTTCGCCGAGGCCTGTATCGTCGTCTCGGCGCAGGACCGCACCAGGGTCGACTCGTGCTCCTGGTGGGAGAAGTCCGCCCCGGACCGTAGGACCTTCGTCGAGGGCTCGAGCGTCGTCTCGCCGCAGGACCGGGCGAGCGTCGATTCGGCGTCCAGCGTCCTCGTGACCGTCGCCGAGACCTGGACCGAGTCACCGCGATCAGAGCTGGAGCAGCGTAGGCGCGACGCGGAGGCGTCGACTCGCCTCGAGCCACTTACCTGGAAGCCGGCGCTGACGAGCGCCCCGTTGGGCCCGAAGCCCGGCTGCTGCTGCTGCTGCTGCTGCTGGTGCTGCTGCTGCTGGTGGTGCTGCTGGTGGTGCTGCTTCGCTAGCCTCGGCTCCGACTCCTTGTAGTCGGAATTGCTGACGAGGCTGGGCTTGCGGTGGCCAGGGTGCAGAGCTCCGCCCTCGAGGTACTCGATCAGCTTGTGCTCGTCGACGGCGAAGCTGCTCATGGGCTTGTAGTTCTGGGGGCTGACGGACTGGGGCGCCGAGCGGTACTTGGCCCGCGGGATCATCACCGTGAGGGAGCGATCCCGCTGATCGTTGGTCGGGCAGCTGTTGGCTGGCACTGCGGTAAGCGAGTCGCGTGAGTAAGGACCTGGCTCGAGGGGGACTAGGTTCGAGGAGGCTGCAGCATCAGCGGGGACTAACCTGGAGCTAACGCGGGCCCTGGCTTCCTCGGGGCGCGCCGCGGCTTGCCGCTGACCTTCTTCACGACTTTCTTGAGCGGCGGGGCTGGTGCCACCATTTGCGGCGGCGGCGGCAGGATGTGCGGCACGTGGTGAGGGATGGCGAGCTCGGCGACGCTGCCCTCGCTGCTGGTGTCGCCTCCGTTGCCGGAGATCATGGCTCGGCGATCGGCCGAGGTGCGCCTACGACTGGGATGACGGAAGCACGCCATACCCACGCAGACCGCCAGCAGGCCAAGCAGAATCGCTCCCGTAGTTACGAGCGCAATTAATAGAACTGAAAGGTTTTATCAAATTTTATGAAATTTCATCCTCTTTGTATGCACTGCGATGTTGGCCTATAAGCTCGAGAGGCTTACCTTTCAAGTTAACTTGGCACTTCTGACCGCTGTGCCAAGGGAAGCACTCGCAAACTTCCTGTCCGTGCGAGTTGAACAGACAGTGTCCCTTGTTGTTGCACGAAGCGCATCCAAGTGGTGCTTGAGAACAGAGTCTGCCTGGATAGGCGGGATTCTCCGAAAGATCTGCCCAGCCTTCTTTGCACGAACACTGATAGGATCCCTTGAGATTGAAGCACGCAGCGTTTGGCGAACAATCGTGATGAGGCCCGCCGTTTTCGGTGGTACACTCGTCAAAATCCCGTGCTTCGATCTGCAAGCAGTATTCATTAGTTATGTACATGGATTTCCAGAATCGCTAATATTTAAATTTAATCGATTAACGAATAGCTTTCATAAATTAAAGACTGTTACCATTCCAAGATCTTTAGACGCGTAGACGTCAGTGCCGCCTAGACTGTAGTTACTCAAGACTAAATATTTACGAATAACTTCTTTTAACTTCGCCTCGTCTGTGTTCGAGCTCAACTGGACGTTGAACAAAACTCGAGCTGGATCTGACAAAAGTTTGGCGATATTCAAACCCCGATAGGCATCTCTGAGGTCGCTTTGCATCAAAGTGCGATCCAAAGCTTCTTTGATTGGATGAGCATAACGTCTGAATATCGCTGAAGTCGTATCATTGATTTCTGTATTGTACATGTATTTATCTCGTCCTAGCCTATCCAAACCAACACTGACAGTGAAAGTATACGTTGCTGAAACATGAATTCAAATTATTAAATACAATAGTGCTCGAGCTACGCGCAGAAAAGTATAATGATCGATGGATCTATGCTTACGCTTGCAAGGGCGATCGGGGAACATTCGCGCAAAGCCGGGTCGACAAATACAGCGCATTTCACCACTGGCTTCAGCGCACATTTCTGACTTGGATGCCTTGCACTCGGGTACACATTGTACTTTCGGAGGTCGTATAGGAACAGATGGAGCCCCCAATATACCTCCGGACAGTACGCGATGGATTTCATTACCGGTGATATCTTGTTCATCTCTCGAAATATCTTCTTCTCCATACTCAGCTTCAACCTTAATTTAGGTACAAATAAAAACATTGAAAATTTGTTAAAGATTCTTATGGTCAGCGCACCGAATAACATTTCTGTAAATTATTTTAAATAAGATTAATTTATGTTTAAATTAAAAAAATTAAAGAAGACTAGAAAGTATTTTACAATATAACATAAAAAAGTTGAAATAATTTTTAAGATCCTCAAAGATAATGTTTATACCTCTTCTGCTCCAGGTGCAGGAGGCTTCTGATCACTCATCACAACAAAAATTGATTCATTATCGTTTCCGCTCTCATAGGGGGGTATTCGTGTAACGGATTGAAGTATTGTCGACGTGATAGTTGAAATTACGCTTGTTGGACGTAACAATGTTTCTGTTACAGTTTCAACTCTAGTTGATGTTAAAGTGTGAGTAATAAGTAAAGTCCTTGTCGTGGGAGGGAAACCCAAAACTGACGTCTCCGTTCTTGTTACTGTTAATGTTTCAAAACGTGTGACCTAAACACATTTTTATTATATTATTTTATGGGATACAATTTTATTTAATAAATTAAAATTTATCATGTAAAAACATATTACCTCTTGAGGTTTCATTTCAACCTTTTCATTAGTTGAATTTTGAATAAATTCGTGAACTACGGTACCAATAATCTCCATCATTTTCGATGCCGATTGGTGTATTTTTAAATCTGTTTTATTAATTTCCTGACTTTGACTGTTTTTAGAAGATTGTGAATTTTCAACATCATGCACCTTTGTTATAACTTCTAAAGTATCCTTTTGCTTGGTTCTTTTATTAATACTATTAATTGATAAAGACTCAGTAGGCTCTATTCTGGTGGATGGTAAGTGTATGTCAGTACTCGGTTCTAAAACTATCGAAAATTCGGGTAGTTTACTTGGTTTCCTTAAATTTTGAGTTGATGATGGTCTAGTAGGAGAGAAGATTTTGTGATTATGAGCATTTTGCTGTTCTTTATTAACTTGGGGTTGCCTAAATACTACTGTTGAACTTGATGGACTTGTAGGAGAGATGCTTGGTTTAACAGTGTTTCTGAAAATAATTTAATTTAAATTATAAATGTCATCAGCATTGTCATGTTGGTGATTAGGTTGTTTTTTTATTTAATTTTACCTTTGTCTTGTTTCAAACGGTCGAACTGTATACACACTGACATGATCAGTTCTTTTCGTATCAATAGGCTTAAGAAACTCTGGAACGTCTACTACAACTGGTAAATCTACAGTCCCATGAACAATGGGTATTTTTGATTCCATATCTTGTATCACCGGGATATGAGACGTTGCAACAGCAGTAGCAATTTGAATCGACCCTGACACTGCCACACCTGGTCGAACTGTTGCAATTTCAAGGACTCGAGTTGTAGTTATATCTACTGGAGGCGGAATCATATCCTAGTAAAAATATTGATATATTATTATTATTTATATTTATATAAAGATAACTTCATAAATTATATTACTTTTATTAGGTAAAAAACGTAAATGTGTATTTCATACCTGCGAAAGAATGTCAGCTAGATATGGCCGGACTACTGAAGGTCTAGGATTTGGTGGGATCATATTCACGCTTGGTAACGGAGGCGTCATGTTCGATTCTTTTAAGGGAATGTACAAAGGTGGCGGCTTCAGTCCTGATACATCAGACTTCATTTTTTGATGATTTGCTTTATTTTCTAAAGGATTCCCTGTTGTTGTTATATCTAAAGGAGGTGGGGAAAGCCCAAGAACATCAGTAGGCGATGGTGGCGGTTGTAATCCTTCATCTATTAATTGGGTCTTTATCATTTCTTTATTATTATCGGCTGCGTTAACAGGTGGCGGTACCATATCTTGATTAGGCACTTTATTTTTCGTAGTTGTAATTTTTTTGAGTTCTGTGTTTGAAGACTTTGAATCGCTTTCCACCCCACTTTCTTTCTCGCTTTCTGAATCGGTAGTTGCAAAATTAGTTTGAAAAGCTGTGTGAAGTGATTCCTCTTTAGATTTTGTATTGCTTACAGTCTTGACACTTGGTGGCCGTTCTGTTTGTGTTTTACTTTCATTTTCTTCCCCAGTTGAATCTATTGGCAAAGAAAATTGTACTGAGGGTCTTTTATAGTTATTTGGCTTTTTAACTTTACCACTTAAAACAACTACTGGTCCCGGCACGTGAGGTTTCGGTTTTGTAATAATCTGTGGATGATCTGGATGTACATGTGTTGCATACTCAGGTCGGGGTCTTCCCCGATATGAATACGATTGTGATTCATTTTTTTGCATAATTAGTTTAGTTTCTAAATCATTTTTTTCGTTATGGACGTCAAGTATCTGTCCTATACCTGGTCTCATATGTCCTTGTAAAATATTGGGATTTGATTCTGGTGATTCTGTTATTATATCCGGTTTACTTTCCGAATTTGAGAATACAAAATGAGGCTTTGAATACGGTCGACTATGGCCATTGGGCTCAAAAACTGGAATGATGGCTGGAGGTTTCAAGTCTATTATATCATGTTGATGAATAGGGTTTCGTTCAGACTGTATATTGGTATTCGTTATAAACATACTGTGACCATTATATGGACTTCCTATTTCGGATGAAGATGATTGGAATAAGTAATGATCTTGTTTTTTCTCACTACCCATGATTATATCACCATCTTCATGCTTATTTATTTTTGTTAAATCACTATAATTCAAAGGTTTTACAATGACTGCAATGTTATCACTATCATTACTATTATTAGAAGCGAAATATTTATTTGGATTGAAATCAACAGTGGATTCATAATTTGTTTTTTCAGAGTCGATAATAATATCCTCTTCATTGAAATTTTCTTGAGTATCCGATGTTACCTTAACATTTTCTGAAGCATCGACATCAGAATCAATTGTTTTGTCCGTATATGTTGTACCACCATGGTTTTCGTTATAAGATAGTGGTTTTTTATGATCTAATTCTGAAGTTGAGAAATGATCTTCAGATACATAACTTCCGTGATTCATGGTATGGGTTTTATTTTCTTGGAAGTTACCATTGTTATTATTCTCTTGATTATAGTAAGTTATCTTATCATTTAAGTCAGCCTAAAAAAAGTAAATACATAAAAATTATTAAATTAGTGTTATACAAATTATATTGTCAAAATCAACTTGATTAATTATTTATACCTGATCACGTACTCCAGATGCATATGTTTGCTGATTCGAATTTACTAAAGATGAACTTGATGGATGTTGACTAATTTTATTAAACTCATTTTGATGATAAATATTTGTAGGCACTCTTTGTGCATGTTGTAATGGCGGTCTATGTGGACTTGTTGGTCTTTCAATCCTTGTAGGTCTACCATAAGGTCGTCCTGTTATTCTTGATGGAAGACGAGGTCTACTTGTTGGTCTTGGCCAACGACTTTGCGAATTTCGTAAAGGTTTCTTTTCATTCTTCCAGTTTGTGTTTGTTGCGGGACTATTTAACTGATCATAAAATGAATTTTCCGCGGGCGCAGTTACTTCAGTTCTTCTAGGTGGTGTTTGTTCAGAGGGAGTGTGGATATTTGTATGTTCTCTTCTTGGAGGTAAGTTTGAATAATTGCGTGTGGGAATCGTAGGTCGAGGCTGGGGCCTTAAATGTCCAGAATCAATTCCATGATGTACAAGGATTTCAGTATGAACATGTCCTTGTCCACCAGCTAAATTTGAATTATCATGGTGCCGGATTGGTATTTGTTCAGGCCTCGATATTGTATTAATGTGCTGTTTAAAATCAGGCATCTTTGAAAGAGGAATAACATGCTGCCGATTACCTAAATTCGAAGGTAGAGACGGCGGAGTCATATAATCTGCAGGATTATCGTTTTTCGAATACTGAGGAAGATTTTCAACCTAAAATAAAAAAAAAACAATTTTTTAGAATTTCAATTATTAAAAAATGAATAATTTATAAGACTAAAAATTATACTTTATCTATTCCAATAAATCCTGGTCCAACTTCTGGTTCAGGATAAGGCGAAGGGTCGTCAAAATATTGTCCTGTAATATGAGGCTCATTCGTATCTCCAAAAATTAAGGCTTGAGTCCCTCCCTGGGGAATGACAACATTTGCTACTTGACTAGGTTGAATATTAACTAGAAGTGGCTGACCTGTGCCCCTATCAATAACATGGGGAACTTGATGTACAATTGGCTCTGGTACATGTGATTTCTTTTTTGATCGATCAATTGCACCAATATTTTCTGATTGAGTAAATTCCTTTTGATTAAAGTTCAAACGGTTTTTATCTTCGTTTAAAATATTTGGTGCAGAAAGAGGATCTTTTGGACTCCATGGTCGTCTATTTTTTTCCAGATTACGGTTTTTCAAATCAGAGTTTACATTTGATATTATTGACGGTGGTATTAAAAGCGGATCATTTTCCAAAATATCTTGTTTTGAGCTAATTCTTTTAGGAACTGTGTTATGAAAAGATTGGTGAACATTCTGTGGTCTATTCGAAATTGTAGGTTGATTTAATACAATAGGTACTTTTATGTGTTCTTCATAAATTTGATGGGCAGGATATATTTCTAATTGCTGAGAACCTTTTTGAATTTTTATTGGTTGTTGAGATGGTTCGTTTCCCGCTACCTCTAAAACTGGATGCACAGGTATGTTTGGCACTGGTACCGGAGGAGGTTTCATACCTATATGTTCATCACTTAAAAAAGTTTGTGGTGGCCTGGGGCCCATTTTCCCAGGTTTGCCAATTATAACATCGCTATTAGCTGTAATCACTTCCCCAGGAGATATTGGTATGCCGTCAGCTAAGTTAGAAGTTACTTTGTGGCGTGTTTCAGGAAGATGATTATTGTTTGCTAAATGGAGGGCTAAAAACAATGATGATAAGTAATAAGTAAAATTTGGTAAAATTGCATTACTATTATTATTTTCGATAGTATAATTTTGCAATTCGCTTTTTATATTCCCAAATGGTGTATTGATTTAAAAAAAACAGTCTATAATCAAAGAAATAAAAAAAAAATATAATTTCTTAACTTCCTTCCATGAAAAGAACCCGATTAGTAGAGAATCACAGATGCCATGTTTTAAAATTTGACTCAGTACTGTACTATTTAGAGCTGATAATTGCTTTTAATCAAACCGAACAAATATTATTATGGCAAACAAATTCTACATTCAAAATATTATTTTAATTATTGAATTTTTACATCGCCAGATCTGGGCAATATTTGGGAAAAACGCACTTTTCTTATAAAATCACTCGGATAAAAAATTAAAATTTAACGAAATAAATGAAATCAAAAAATGAAATGAATAAAAGAAAGTTTCTTATCCTCCTGGTTTCAGGTTAAATCGTGAAATTAAATTTATTTTATTAATATTGAATTACTTACCAATATTTTGACTTTCAGCCGTTTCAATATCACCTTCAGCAAACTCCGCAACTGGAATATAAATTGGAGATCTTTGTGTTGTTGTTACTGGAGATTCAGTTACTAGTTCTGTATCATTCCTGCGTGTAGCTGAAGTTTTACCTTGAAGTAAACCAGCCATAGCTGTAATGACTGGGCCCAAAGCAGACAAGCTATTTATACCCAATGAGCCTAAACTTAACAAGTTGCTTACTTGTGATGGTTTCTTATTTGGAGGAGGATCTGTAGTTTCTTCGGCTGCTTCATCCTGATATTATTATTTATAAAAATATTATTTAGCTCAATAATAATTTAACAACATTCAAAGAATTAAAACATTTATTTTACCTCATTGTAAGGACTATCTGGTTCAATTGGTTTTGAAGTAACGTCATTTGTTTCTGATCCAACAGAATCTGTTATTAGGGATGTGGATGAATTTTCATGATTATCAACTTTATCAATGCTTGCAGATGCAAGAGTGTTGAATGCACTTGTTGTTGTAGGAGTCACTTGTTCTTCATCATCAAAGAAAATTATTGTTGATCCAGTAACAACATTTTTCAATGTATCTGAATGATGAGAAGTTGTAAGCAATGCATTCATATATCCAGCATCTAATAAACTAGGAGCAATTGATTCTGTGACTATATTTTCTTCTATTTGTGTTCGTGATGAAACTATGGTTGCAATTTCACCGTCCGCTGCCGCCTATATTTAATATTAAGGATTAATGTTTTACATTTTTATTATACCTATATAATAAATGTTTTACTTCAAATTAATAAAAAAAAAAAATTTTATACACTGAAACTTTGGAAAACTCAAGTTTTCGAAAATTTTGGGATAATATCGGTAAATTATATTACCTGCAGTAAGGTTGTGAAAAAGGTAAACGTTGTTAAATATGTTTTGGTGGCAAATATTTGAATTGGTTCCGGTGTAACAGCTGTTTTTCCTACAGGAGCTTTCTCATAAATAATATCTGATGAAGTTGCTATATTTGTTTTTACAACTTTACTGCCCTTTTCTAAATAAGTATTATAATATGTATAAGTAATGTAGTGTGTTTTTGCAATATCGGTTGTTGAACTAATAGATTCATCCAATGCTGTTAATGTTCTCATAACGCTTGTAGGCCGAGGTGGTGGTGCAGATTCGGTTATTATTAACTAAAAACAATGTTTTATAAATCTCATAATATTGATACAACGTAGATAGATGCTCATTTCATTTTTTATAAAATTTACCTGAGTTAATATATCATTAGTCATTTTGACTTTAGTTTTGCCATCTTCTACATAAGTTTTCTCAAGGACTCTAGTGCTAAGATAAGTATTTGTTTCAGGCCTTTGGGCTTCTGATGGTTCAAGAATCATATCAAGATAATACTGTGGAGCAGTAACTGTGTTAGCAATAACTCTCGTGCTGCTTTCCAATGCATTTCTTTCATCTGGATGATCGGTATTCAACGTTAAGTAAGTGTATGTTGTCTTAAAAACTTCTGTTTGTAATGTTGGAGATGCTTCGAGTGTAACAGACGCAGCTTCGGTACCTGGTTTTCTATGTCGTTCTTCTGTTGCAGTATTGGCAATCACCTACAAAAATTCCATAGGTATTTAAATTGCATTATGTACCCAAAAGTAACTAAAAGCTTTATTTTTCTTATTCGTGATAATACCTGTTGATCAGTGGATACAATTGTTATTCCATCACGAGTAATAGTATTGAGGTAAGTGAAAGTCGTTGTACAAGTCTTTGTGACGAATTCGTTTGGTTTATCTTGCGGTAATAGCATTACAACTGCTTCCGAAAGAGTTAGGGTAGGTTGTGGATTCGAATTTTCCCATCGATATGCAGGCGTAGTACCAGCTACTATAACCTCAACTCCGTTAGACATAACTCTTGTGGCAAGATTAAATTTCCTTCCTTCATCTTCTGCTTCCTCATTACTTTTTGAATGTTCTACCATATGAAGAAAAATGTTTAATGAATAAAAATAATACATTTCTATTAGATGATACTATTTATTGATATTAAACGAAGCTTAAGGGAATAACGTACTCCGACATTGCGACTTTTTATTTTATTAAGCGGATCTTAATTTTACATTTACTAAATATTTTAATGAAAAGATTTAAAATATACAATTATCGCTAAGAAGTGTAAAAGATCGTGAAAACTTCGAGCTCTCTAACTAAGGCTCCGATTTTATTCAAAATATTTGTCAGTATTCAGACATCATCTATAAAAAAGGTTCTAAATAAATTGAATAAACCAGATTCTAAACAAAAAAATTATTACAATTATTAATATAAAAATTATTACAATGATAAAGAGTAGAACTTTAAATGGTGCCTTCTAAAATAGACTTATGAAACATTTACAATCATTTGTATCAATCAAAAACATTTAATTAAAAAACAAAATTACGTTATTTTTTATTTAAACTAGATTAAATTTAGTCTAAATATATCTCAATTAGACTCTCCACGCGCCTATGCATATCATCCCGTAATTCAATTTTTTCAAACCAATTCGACCAATTCGACATTAAGTCGAATAGGATTTTGATGTAAGGGAAACAAAAAAAATATTTAATCTACTGAAATAGATAATCTATTTATTGCAATAACATTGGGTTTTCTCTTAAAAGGTGTATTATTTAAGTATTTTACCACTCCTCGGAGATCCAAAAAGCGATCCTGAATAATATAGCAGTTTAGGGTTACAGCACAAGAATGTGACTGGATTAAATCAATAAATGGCCGGATTACACAATATTCTTAATTAATTAAATAGGGATTAATTCAATCATTTATAAAATTAATGAAAATGTTTTCAAGATTAATTAGATTCAGCGAAATGAATTTTTGTTTGTAGAAATTATTGCAATTTATTAGATTGCGTCTTTTTTCAATATATTGGTCATCATTCACTAATAAATAGTCGGGCACTGGTGCAGTGATCCTACTTGAAATGAAGATTGCATGCTATTTTTAATTCTATTTAAGATTAATTCTATTTAAAATAATAGTATTGTATATGAATGAAAAAATAATGAAAGGTTTTCATATTTTTAAATTATTTTTCCGTATGATGATTAATTATTATCTTCGTTGATTATTAAAATTGATCCAAATTATCAACTTAACTTTTGAAAAATTTCATTATAATTTAATTCTCAAGTTTCTTAAAAATGTCTAATTACAGATGTGTATTTATGTACAATAAATTATTTTAATTATAACAAAGTGTCTAAAAAATAAGATATGGTTTCCTCGCTAGACAAATTGACTACAAGAAAAAAAATACGATTCGAAACTTGGATACGATATTAAACTGCTTTAAGCCGTTTGTAAATACATATGTAATAGATAAATTATGAATATTAAATGTAAAAATCGATTCAGTTAAAAATCAATATTGCATTTGGAAAATATGT
>UELU01130311.1:0-16241 GCA_900490025.1 Megastigmus dorsalis
AAAGCTGAGAAAAAAATACACAAAATCTGTTTTACATATTTTTGTTGAGTTCATTTAGGTAGTTTAAACACGAGTTGAACACAGCGTGTTTTGGCGCTCGCGCGCCGTGCTTGGAGAGTTGACGTGAAACGCCTCATATATGAGATATAGAGATAGTATAATTATGTATATAACTGTTTTATTTATCGCTTTCACAACGAAAATTAAAAAAAAAATTCGAAATGTATTCAATTTTTAATACTGTGGTTAAATAGATTTTTTTTTTAATTGAATGTGAGATAAAATTGATACTGTTTGCTTTTTAAATATACATATAGCATATTATAAGCAAAAGAACGTAAGGCATAAAAAATATTAAGCAAGTAAAGATGTATAGATTAGTTTACTTATTCTAAAACTGTATAAATATACACAATATAATTTACATTACATGATGGCTATATGCTGTACTGCACATTTTATACTTTAATTGTTACTAAAGAAAAATACTAAGAATATTTTTCTTAGTAACATTCAACCAATATTGAACTAATATTGCTAATATTACACATGAATTTCGTAGCAATATTGTTGACTATTAACACTACAAAAAATTGCATTTTAATGCACATGGTCCTTAATATGAGTACTAGGTTGAATGAAGATTTACCAAAGAAATATCGCAATTTCAAAGTAATAATTTATATGTATTAAATCTTCAAAATAACGGTGTTAAAATTATAAATCAGAATGCAGTGCTATATATAATAGGTTATATGTTCTCGAAATAAAAATATATTAAAAAATGTGATATGTTACAAGTCATTGAAAAAAGTATTCTGATGTTGAACTCGGCGAATGCATTAACTGGCATAAGATAACGGTGAGCACAAAAAAAGCTGAGTTACTCACCGTTAAAAGTATGGTTTTAAGGGGATTTTGGCAGCTGCTGACTTTAAATATAGATTTTGGTTTTTTGGGCTGACATCAGCTAATCAAAATAGTATTTTTAAGCCACATTCAAGCCCTAATAAGGCTTTAAAATTAAGAAATAGTCATTAAAATGCCTAGAATTAGATTTAAAAATGAATTTTTCATATTCCATCCATTTTTCTACTTGCTAGACCTTCTTCAAAATATTCATGCTAATAAAACAGCAATATGGCTCCGCAAGTGTTATAGTACATAAAAAAAAAGCATTTAATCTTCGTGATTTTTTTAACATGTGACGCACCACTTATCTGCTATCTAATACAATTTTATATAAAAAATTAGTTAAAAATCTACGAAAAAAATTTTTTTTAGGAATGTGACCCCCCTTCCACCCCCCACCTACCCTTAATTTTAAGCTATGTAACATCAAAATTTTCAGGAATTTTTTTTAAAGAAGTTTTTGGTGACTAGCTGCTGAAAAAAATACGCTTTATTTCACACATAAAGTTGCATCATCATGAAGTTTTTCAAGGTCAATGAATATCAATGAATGAATTTTTTAAGAATTTTTGGAGCAAACAGTAAAGCAGGAGAAATTATTTTCCAAAAGACACGTTTTTTACGATTGTGGCACTCTATTGCCAACTAGGGGTCTGAAAATTTAGATGAGAGTGCTTCCAAATATGCTCTTTCGAATGGCTAATCCCCGATAACGATTCACTCTTAGGCAATTTTAACATTGTTAACCCGCTATATCATTTCCCGGATAAAAGGTGGAGAACGGCAAGCTTTACAGATACCGCAAAGATGCCTTACTAGACCCGATTCTAACGCCGAAAGAGGGATGGAGATTGGTAATGCCGGAAGAGTATCGGGAGAGAATGTTACGGGATGCTCATGACGAAGCATCAGCCGGACATTTGGGACGAGAGAAAACTTACGACAGAGTGGCTCGCGATTATTACTGGAAAGGAGTGTGGAATGACATACACCAGTTTGTGGCGCAGTGTCCTCAATGCCAGAGGTACAAAGTCTCTCAATTAGGGTAACGAGGCCTAATGGGAGATAGAATAGTCGAGAGGCCGTGGGCGGTTGTGGCTGTGGATTTAATGGAGTTTCCGACAAACAAGAGTAGGCATAAGTACTATTTACCAAGTAAGTAGTAATTAAACCCTTAACCAAAGCGGATGGAAAATCAGTAGTACGGGCCTTAGAAGAATTAATCTTGTTCAGGCGAATCCGGTAGAAAGGAGTAACCGGACATTGAAGACAATGATTGCCATGTTCATTGAGTCTGATCAAAGAGAGACATGCCATAAACACTGCGTCACAATCCTCAACGAAAGTATCGCCAGCCTTTCTTAATTATGGCAAACATCCGCGGCCGGTGAGAAGCCTACGAAGAGAGGTAGAAGATAGTAAGTTAATTGAGCGAATTAAGCCGGAGGACTGGGTAGAAAGAGCGGAAACGTTAGACGCTTTGAGAAATCTAGTGGCCAGACACCTCGATCAGGCAAGAGTAAATCAGGAGAGAAAGTACAATAAGGGCAGGATATTAAGTTTCAGGTCGCTGACCAAGTACTGAGGAAAGCGCATGTATTATCCAATGCCGCACAGAGTTTTAATGCCAAACTCGCTCCTAAGTTTGAAGGTCCGTTTGACGTATTAGAAGTAAGATCACCCATCGTATATATTCTAGGCCAGGGTGGGGGAGTTAGCCATCGGATAACAAAATCCCACGTGTCCGAACTGAAAAGATTCGTCCAACCTAGGGGAACCCTCTAGGTCACCTGGGAATTCCATACTTTCACCCCAACAAACCGTTATCTAGAATTCTTCCAATGGGTAGGCAGGTACGGGTGCGATCTCACACCCATCGTACGGGGTATATCGAAGAAACATTAGCCGGATATTAACCTGTGTTGTCTGTGTTGTCCTAATGAGCAAGGTCGGAATGCCGTGCAAATATGAATTGTTATGTTTCCTCTGCCAAATTAGGTGCTGAGAATACCAAGGTTTGGAAGAGGTCGCTCGTCCTGGTCGGAGAGGTGCCACTCCCCATTCCCGGAGTTCGAACCTCCGGGTGTTCTGGTGCGACTGGAGAGCGCCCCAGGAACGGAGGAGTCGGCTTCTTCGGACGCCCCCCCCCCCCAAGCTCGGCCCGAGAGCCCAATGCTCAGTTGGGCTGACTTCCTTGAGAAGGACCTCAAGGAAGCGGCCGCACGCCACGACGAAGAGAAGCGTGCAGTCTCGCTGAATGAGATGCGCACCCAGAAGCGGCACGAGGCCATTATGGACGCGGCTGCGGAGATCTACCCCAGGCCGCTATTAGTGTCGCCGATCGTCTCGCCCATCCTCATCGACCTCGAAGACGAGGAGGAGAAGGAAGACCCCGTGGAGCGGGTAGTCTCCAGTGTCGGGAGAGTTGGTAAGGGGAAGGAGGACCCCGTGGAGGGGGTAGTCTCCAGTGCCGGAAGAGTAGGGAAGGCGAGCCGGCATTCGCTCGAGAGCCAGGCCGCGGTGGCCGAGCTGAACGAGCTGGTAGAGCCAGGAGAGATGGTGGAGGAACCGGTTCCGGTCGTACCAGTCGGAGCCGCAACAAAGTGGGCCATTATAACCCACACAGGCAGCTCACGGTCGATGACTACGAGTCAGCGGTCGTGAGCACACCTGTTGCGCGCTCCGATTCACCGCCACCCGGCCCACCCGTCGCTCGCCAACCGAGAGGAGCAGCCGATGTTGGATAAGGGTCATCGAAGACAGGGCCCTTTAAGCCTCACCTCAACATTTTCCGACTGCCTCTCAAGGTGAAGACCAGAGGAGTTATTTCTGCTGGCGTCAACCACATCCGCACCAATCCCAACTTGGACCCACCACCGTACGTGTGCTTCAATTGTTGGCAGCGCGGCCACGGGCAGGGACAGTGCCCTCACCCTCGCAATCTCTTTTGTGAGAACTGTGGCCGCAAAGGGGTTGATATCGAGGAGTATCCCCGTTACCGCGATGCCAACATTTCCCACGTATGGAGGGACTTGGAGCACCGGCAGAGAGAGCGGGAGATGCGTCGCCAGAGGGAAAGGGAGGCTACCACCACCATCAGGGCACGAGTGAGTTGCTAGGACACTGCGAAGGAGCAGCCGAAGGAGCAACGGTCACGCAGCCCCACCGGCACGCGCGAGGAGTCGCGGCTTGGGACTACCTCTATTCCGTGGATGAGTAACCAAGCCCCCACCGTCACATTTGCAGACGTGTTATCTTCGCCCTGAGATCCCTCGCCCACGCCCACCGGAGGCAGGTCAACGCCGGTCAGCATGAGGACCATTTCCCCGCCACCTAGCGTAATAAGTGCCCCAGTGGACCCGGCGATGGCCGCAGTGCAATTAATGCAATGTCTGGAACAGTATCCACCCGACATTCGTCAAGATGTACTGCGGACCATCTATGGGCGCCCACCGACGGATTAAGGGGGTGCTCACCCAATTGCCGGAAGAGGGAGAAGAATGTCGGTAGAGAGTAGGAGCCACAGTCGGGAGAGTAAGGATGGTCCGTAGGAGAAGGAAACTGTAGGGAGATAGATGCCACGTCAGCCAAGCCGGTCCGTACCCCATGCCTAGTAAGTTGCGACCCTATTCATTTTGACCTCGAAAAATTTTAATCATTGGTTCCTTCTAGCATATTCCCATGACGAGAGAGCTGATGTCCCCACAATTAGAAGTCTGATGTGAATGAATAAGGAATGGTTGGATGATGCAATAATTGGGGGCGGAGATAATGTGCGAGGGCAACTAACATTGAAATTATTTAGTCTTAAGTATTGGCGAGTGGTGGCGTTGTTGGCGTGGGTCCGTCGGATGTGGTTTGTGTTGTATAAAAGAGGCGCATGAGCCCATGAGTAATACTAAGAAACGGGCGGCCCACTTGCGTGGTCCGGTTTAGGGTGAGGGTTTTTGTGACAAAGAATCCGACACAAGAGGTGTTTGAAAGAAAGAGATAGAGAGAGAAAGAAACACACACATGGCCTCATCTACAAGAACGTCCCCGACGCCATACACGAGCCACTACAAAAGAGGATGATGGAAAATAACGGGACGGGAATGGGGTCTGTTTCATGCTCGGAGCCTGGGGAACAAGGACACGGAGCTGACCGGCCAGGAGGAAGAGGTAACATCACCGGCAACAGGCGCGGCTTCAGAGAGGCATCACCACTGCGGCACCGGCACTCGCGACGCGGTTGTGCGTTGGTGCGATAGAGCAGGAGCGCACGCGGCCTACTAATGTACGCGTACATAGTAGTGCTTGGCCGGTAGAGTGAGGGAGAGAGAGGTAACGCGGCCACGTGGTGAACGCTCTAGCCAGATCCTACTGGGGATAGGCAGCGACACGCCCTGTCAAGGCCTGCGTAATGGGAGCAGCACCTGCGCGGCTGATAACCGGCCAATGACCTGCGGCCGCGCGCGCAAGCCGGAAGAGTGGTGAGGAAGAAGAAGCATCGAGGCGAAGAACAAGCTTCGTCTCGTCCTATTTTGTCAAGGACCTGCCAGGACACAATACGTACCCTCACGAGCGAACTGCTACCTACAGCCGCCATCACTGCAGCCACGTGTAAACCGCAAGTGAGTTTAGTTTTTGAAGAGAGGAAGAGAGAGAGAGAGAGATCCGAGTGAGACGAGCCGCGAGCAGAGGACATAACTACCAGGAGACGAGAAGTTGCTGGGCCAGCCAAAGTAAGCGGGTTAATTTCGGCCTTTTCACGAACATTTGTTCGTCTGGCCCGCGCCGCCAACCTCTCTCTCGTGACGATTAAGTGCCGCGACGGAACGCCGTGTTCGGGTAAAACCAGTGCCGGTTGAGTACGGGGGAAGTTGGCGCGAATAAGGCGTGAATTTTGTATCAAAAATTGAATACACCGCGTAAAGAAAACAACCAGTGAGGATTGTTCTTTGTGTCCATTTTTTGTCTCCGTTAATGTGAGAATCGGTTGCGCGAAGAGCTTCAGAGTCAACAGTAGGACAACGTGAGTTTCGTCCGTGTTTTTTCAGCGAATCTCCTCCGAGATAGGAGCCGCAGGAGCCGCCGGGTATTAAGGTGAGTCGGGGTCGGGAATTGCCAGGTGCCCAACCATTAGATAAACGAAACAGCAATTCGCTGGTCCCCATAGCCAATAGTGGCACGCGCATCAATCGTGATTGAATTTGATAATGCTACTTATTATAATTATATATATAGTTTGCCAATTCATAATTTAATACATATTACACAATTACGCTTTATTGTTATATGTACGCACAACGGAAATATCAAAAACATATTAATTACTGCAAAATCCTATAATAATATATATTGTTATATAGGACTATATATATTATGTAATATTACTTGAATGAATAATTTGAGGATCTTGCATAAAATATATGATGAGGTTTGACCAAGCCACGATATTTACAAAAATCGAATTTTTGATAAGGCAAAGGAATCATAACAATAAGAATATACTCAATGAAAAAAATTTAAATTTTATCTCATACAAAATATTATACGTAAAAAATATTAGATTAAAAAAAAATGTGTATAATAACTTATTGTAACCTAGGGATTTTCGGGAAGGTGGAATGCAGGGTTTCGGTCCAATTAAACTAGACTGTTTAAGGTGAAATATTCTATTTGTAAATATATAATTAAACTAAAGATACAATTTTAAATAATAATGAAAAACAATGATGCGTATTGCTTCACGCCTGGCTGTCGGCGGTTTCCGGGATACCAGCCTGTAAGAATATAAGAGAACTCAAATAAACTAATGAATGCTAAACGGTTAAGGTGCAACGTCGCTATATGTGTTGGTTACATATACTGCTCACGCCTAACATGTACAATCGTTATCGGGGGCTAAACGGCTGTATTATCGACGGAGGAGCACTTTCCATAGATAATGCAGGATCCCTAGATTCGACCGGTTACCGGAGCACCTAATGACCCGTAGACTCCATGGGGCGCTACGCGGTGAGCAGGAATGCAGTGTGTGTGTCGGCTCGTCTTCTTCACGGCGGAGCACCGACCGGAAGTTGTCGCGTATCGCGGCGCGCGGGGGGAGGAGGGATACTCGTTGTCCTGGCTACGGAGCACCTATAGCCGGTTCTTAGAGTAGGCGGTTTACTGTAGTCCGGAGCATCTAGACTACAGTGAGGACGGCTCGGAGCACCGAGCACAGTCGAGCACTCACTACCCGGAGTACCAAGGTAGGGAGTACTATCTGTGTCGGAGCGCCGAACAGACTGACTGCTCTTGGCCGACACGCGGCCTTATCTAGGGTGATGGTACACCCTACCAGGTGTCGGTACACGCAGTGGCGACGGCGGTGCTGTTCGCAGTTGGCGTCTGCGCGGGCCGCCGTAGTGTGGCGGGATGCGGTAACGGAGGGGGCTCGTCGCATTCCCCTCCTATTTCGGAGAGTGAGGTTCCGGTGGCTCACTCTATAACGGAAAATTAGACCTATCGAAATTGCAACGCATATACAATTTCGAGAGGAACGGTGTACGGAAAAAAATAACTTACGGGGTAGCTGCGGGTCGTCAGTACATGTCCGTCCTTGCTGAGTTTGATAACCCACTTGGTGTTTCCTTGGTGCGTCCTGTACCTAGTGACACCGAATGGGATTTTCACCTACGATCCCTCTGGAATCTAGACGGTGACGGTTGGGCGGAGTGGTTGGGGGCGCTGCTGGTGGTTCGGTGGGTGGAGCTGGGTCTGGCGCTGCTGCTGGAGATCCTGGTGGTGGTGTAGATGGCGTAGCACCTGGCTTTCTCTGCCTCGACTTTCTCAGGCGTGGGTGGCCGACGAACGTTATCACCGATAGTCGCTGCGTCTGTAATCTCTCTTCCCGCTCGTGGATGTGCCTGCGCAGGGCCGCCAGCCGTTTTGGCCATTCCGGCGAGTCGATGAGCTCGATCTTCTTAATTTTCGGCACTCTTCGAGTCGGGCCCTTGACTCGAAGGTTCGAGATCGACTTGGCCAGTTTGGTTTGCGGTGGCGGTGTCGGTGGCGGTATTGCTAGCTGCGCCGTCGGAGGCTTGCGCTGCGGGGTGCTGAGTTTCGTCCTCGAGGTCACCCGTTCGCTGTTATCCACAGGCGGTGTTGGTGGAACGGCGGGTGGAGTGTCGTCTTTGGCGATCGGTGTGGGAGTGTACGTCGAGGTAGTTGATGGTGGATCTCCCGGATCGTACCCCTCCTCGCCGATGATCTCCCAGCCTTCCTCCTTAATTGCGGCTTCTAAATTTTAGACGGCGCGTCTGGTCTCGTCAAGCTCCTGCTCGAGCGACATCCTGGAGCATACTGAGCCTTCCTTTTGTCGTTCCGACGGTGTCAGAATTTTGGAGAGTTAATTTTAACTCAGTTCAACATTATTCCATGAATTTATGCTAGCATTGCCCTTTACAGCGGTCGTGTTTACATTCTTCAAGCTGCTTTGTTGTTGTATGCCTTGAGGTCCCGTATGTGTATATTGTTTACGATCTTGCCTTTTGAGTCTTTCAGGTCGAATATGACGGGTGATACTTTCTTGTATATTTCGTACGGGTCATCTGATTTCTTATGTAAGCCTGCGTGATAGCCTTTTGGTTTGTCTGACAGTTTATGTAGACTTTTCAATACAAGATCGCCTATTTGCGGGTCCCATTTGCGGCGGCAAAGGTTGTAATAATGGCGCTGTTTGTTAAAACTCTGTGCCATGTTGGCTCGGGCTAATTCAATCGCATCTTGCATGCGTTTTCTTCGACCGTCCGTTCCTGGTGACGTCAGGTTTCCCACTTCTTAACTTAAAGTGCTTGGTGGGGTTAATTCTCTGCCGTAATTTAGGTAGGCAGGTGAGAATCCTGTGGAATTGCTTCGTGCAGTGTTATATGCGAATGCAGATTCCGTGATATTTCTGCCCCAAGTCTTTTGTGTATCCTTGATGTATTGCTTAATCATCGTTTTGATTACGCGATTAGTTCTCTCGATAGGATTGCATTGTGGTGCATAGGGTGGCGTCAGGCGATGTTTGATGCCGCTGTCCTCCAAGAGTTTCTTAAATTCCTTGGATATAAATTGTCGTCCGTTGTCGCGGACGACTGACTTCGGGCAGCCGTGACGTAAAATGACTTGCTCACGTATGGCCTTGGTGACGGAGTGTGTTGTAGCCGTGCGCATCGGCTGCAGTTCTATCCATTTTGTGAACCTATCTTGCATCACGCATAACTGGGTGTGTCCGTTGCTTGAACGGGGCAGAGACCAGATCTATTGACACCATTTCCCATGGTTGTTTGATGTTTGTCGCATGCATGTGTCCTGGCGTTGATTGTTGACAAGCTTTGAATTTTTGACAGGTATCGCAGTTGCGTACGTACTTTGTAGCGTCCCGGAGCATTCCTGACCAGTGGTAGAGGCGAGATAACTGAGTGAGCGTTTTAGCCACGCCCATGTGGCCAGCTGTGGGTGCATCATGACATTCTGTAAGAACGCGGTTTCGTTCGTTGGCTGCGATGCATAATTTCCGCTCCTCGTTTGTGTCGTTATCCTTGAAGTGCAGTGTATGGAGTAAATGCCTGTATAGCCGGTTGTCGCGTATACAATACTCTGCATTATCGGTCGGGTTATCTTTTACCTTCTTTACCATGCTTTGGTACCATTTACACGGTATTTGGTTTACTTGATAAACTTCGAGTGGTTGTCTGGAGAGGGCGTCGGCTACGATGTTGTGTTTCCCTCGTCGGTATATTATTTCGTAGTCCCATTGGCTTAGTTCTAATGCCCATCTGGCTAATCTTCCGGAGGGGTTGTCGATGTTGTTTAGCCAGATTAGGGACTGGTGGTCCGTAAGTACTTTAAAGTGGTAGCCTTCGAGGTAGTGACGCATCTTCCAGATTCCCCATTTCACGGCCAAACATTCAAGTTCCGTGGCGGAATAATTCTTATCAGCTTTTGTGAGTGTTTTGCTGGCGTATGCAATAACTCGTTCGTCAGCACCTTCGACCGGTGTTAAAGCTGCACCCAGACCGATCTTGCTCGCGTCTGTTTGTAGTGTAAATAGCTGTGTCCAATCTGGACAAGCGAGAATAGGTGAATTCGACATTTCTTGTCTTAGCTTCTCAAAGGCTCTTTGTTGAGGTTCTACCCACTTCCATTTGGTTTTTTTCTTGATAAGCTCGTACAGGGGAGCGTCAACTGTACCTGCATTTTTTAGAAAGCGCCTGTACCAAGATGTGAGACCAAGGAATCTTTGCAGTTCTTTCACGGTAGTGGGCTCTTGTAGTTCTCTGATGGCTTAAGTTCGGTCAGGATCTGTACGGAGGCCATCGATCAAATGCCCGAGGTACTTAAAGCTACGCCGTGCGAATTGGCATTTGTCCCAGTTTGGTACGAGATTTGCTTCTCGTAATCTTTTTAAAACTTTTTTGATCAGTGCCAGATGTTCTTCGTAGGTTTGTGATACGAGTACTATATCGTCCAAATATGCGAGAGCTCGTGGTGCCATGTCGGCTGTAATGACTTGGTCAAGTAGATGTTGAAAGGTGGATAGCGCAGCGTGTAATCCAAACGGCATTACTACGAATCCAAATAGCCCTCTGCCAAGTACATTAAAGTCTGTGATTTTACAGCTGTCTGTTGTGAGAGGTACTTGCCAGTAACCATTCTTTAAGTCGATGCTGGAGATATATTTTGCGCCACGTAATTTCTCCAGTGTTACATTAACTTGAGGGAGTGGATATGCGTCTTTTTCGGATACTTCATTTACCTTTCGGAAGTCGATGCAGACTCGTGGTTTTCCATCTTTCGTTTTGGAAGTGACTACTGGTGAGCTCCACGGGCTTTTAGATGGGCGCACTGTACCATTCTTTAACATTTTGTCCAGCTCCTCGCATGCTATTTGCAATTTTACCGAATTATACGGTCTGTGGCTCTGTTTTATGGGCGTTTTTTTCTTCAGGCGTATCTTATGTTTTATTAAAGGCGTAACGCCTTTTACGTCGGCGAATAGCCACTGTTCGTTGGCAATCAGTCTATTCAATTTTTCGGTTTCTATCGGTGTTATATCATCAATGGTCGTGAGTTTATCGACCGTGCAGATGTTGGACTGTTTCTCGTTCATACCTGGCTTCAACTCGTGACCGTTTAAAGTAATCTTGATGTTTAAATGTCTGAGGACGTCCATGCCGAGTAGTAAATCGCATCCTAAAGTCTCCATTATAAAAAAGTTTTGCTGGATATCCTTATCTAGTATTGTTATATCCCCGGTCACTGATCCTGTTAGGGTGGTCTCTGTGCCGTCGGCCATTCCGGCCTGCCATCTTTCCCTTGACTGACTTCATTGTTCTTTAGCGTAGTGCTGTTTAACATGGGCGCTTATGAACGAATTGTGTGATCCGGTGTCAACAAGTGCTCGTTGTGTGGCGGGTTGCGGTAACGGAGGGGACTCGTCGCATTATAAAACTTCAAAAAGTGATTTTCATTTCAAAATCTTTAAGATATTCGAAGAAATGTATTTGAATCCCTTAAGTCCTCTCTAGTCGACTCTATTGTCTTCTCTAGTCCTCATACTCCTCCTTGTCCTCTCTAGTCCTCTCTTGTCCTCTCTTTTCCTCGCTTGTCCTCTCTTTTCCTCGCTTGTCCTCTCTATTGTCCTCCATAGTCCTTCTACCATTTTTGATACTCTAGAAAACCTGTGAGTACACGGAGTTCTAATAGAGGACAAGAGAGGACATCGAGAGGACTAGAGAGGATTTTTGGAGAGATCATCGCTGTCGTAAAAACCTGACGAGTTATAGGGCTGATGCGCATGTATTTCATAATGAGCAACAGATTTATCATATGCTACAGGTGATTCTATTCTTAGAGTCTCTTCCATTGCGCCATTGGATTCAGCAAAAAAGTATACAAGACTTGAGACTTGAGAATGACTACAGGTAATTCTGGATTATGTTCGATATTGTCAGCTAAAGTACGTGGAGTAAACCCCAGTAGTCCACCAATAGAGTCTGAAATCGAAAGTCAATTATATGAATGCACTTTATAACGCTACGAAGAGTGTTGTTGGGTTTGAGACTAATCGTTATACCTTTGGATGCGAGGGCTTTCTGCAAATAGCTCTCGATATCTTCAATCTCATAATTGCCTTTTAGTAAAGAAATCACTTCTTCACCTACGTAGAATCGATTATTACCCTCAGTAGTTATGGTGGCACTATGACCTGTCAAAACAAACTTGACCTTGAGACAGGGTCATTAACCTCTGACAAGAATAGATTTGTTTTGACGGACCATAGTGCCGCACACACACACGCACGCGCCCACACGAACGCACGCACACACACGCGCACAGACGCATGCACACGCATGCACGCAAGCACGCACGTTTGTAGCTAGGCCCCACCAGCATCTTCCCCCCACCCACTACAACTGCATATTTTGCAAGTTTGCAAAATTAAGCATAGCAACAGTTACTACTATCATTATTATGGTAGCTGTAGCTAGACCCCACCACCACCTTCCCTACCCACTATAACTACATATTTTACAAGTTTGCAAATATCAGCATCGAAACTACTATCGTTATTATTATTATTACTACTAGTGTATGTATATTGAGCTTATATAGAAAAACCATTATTATTAATTCATGAATTCAAGATAAATTTATTATACTGATAAATAATTCCAAATATATAACGATTAAGTGAGTGTGACGGAAGATTGTATAGGTGGGGGGTAGTATAAGGTAAAGTCAAAAAATTGTATGATAAATATTTTTAACAACATTTATTACCATTATTATTGTTATTGATGTACAGCTTCTATCCTGGTAGGTAATATAAATATTACAGAAATTTTTAAAAACTACGCTACAATATTGCTCGACTATATGGGTGCCGTTTTTCCATTATTTCGCAATTTTCATTTTCTGTAGAATTGTATTTGCAACCTATTCATATTGTAGCAATATTCTTCCAATATTGTGAGATACTATATACATCTTTTGGTTATACTATATTACTTTTCACTACTACCGGTTTGAATCTTGATAAATAACATTGTAGCAGCATTCCGTAAATATTATTTTACACTGAGTAAATATTCAGACAATATAAATAGTATTTTTCCTGAGAGCCGGATCCAATATTGTCAAATAATATTTCAGCAACAATTCGTCAATATTATTAGACACTGTCTGAATATTTAGACTATATTATATGATTACCCCCTGATACCGGACTGAATATTGTGAAATAATATTGCAGGTACACTCCACCAATATTATTAAATACTGCCTAAATATTCTTACTATATCACATGATTTTTCCTAGAAGCTGATCCAATATTGTACAATAATATTGCAGCAACATTACGCTGTCTGGTATGGAGGTGTGCCATATTGCCTATAGTGACCCTGAATTTTATACTGTTTGTCATACTAATGCTAATTATGAAGAACAATCCTGTATTCTGAACCATGATATGAAATTATTTTTTCTGAACTCAGTTAGGAACACCTACAGATCAAAAACACATGCAGATTTACTGACTGCTCAAAACAGGTACCAGTTTTCACTTTTCAGAGTGGACAAGCATTTATTAGAAATAAATTAAACATCTTTTTATTAACTTTAGGTATATTTTTCATTTCCACTATATAATAAACACGCATATATAGTTGTTCCATAATGTTACCGAGACTTTTTGGAATAATATGCATATGTTCTTTGCACTTCTAACTTATTGATGATTATATATAAAACTATTACTTTCATTAATTTTATAATAATTCTTATATACTTAATATGGGTATTTTGATATGACACGGTTCCTTCCGTACACTTTTACATTATCTCAGAAAGAAATTTCTTAAAACTATTTTAATTTTTTTATATTAATTAATTTTAGACTTCTATTGTTATTGGCTAAAAAATGAATATATGCCAAACCATGCAGGAAAAAGATGACTACTTTGAAGAAGTGTCCAATTTTAACTAATACGTTTCCAAAAAAATTTATTTTTTGAAAAGACCACAGAGCTCTGTGTAATAATTAAAAAAAAAGTAATAAATAAATAAAGATTCAAATCGATGTATTTTTGTTTTTGAAAAGAACAATAAAAGCCGATGACTATTCATTACGTAAGTAAATACCATTGATGTCAATTAAAATTTTAAAATTTTGTCCATATCCATTGTAAGCAATCAATTATAATAATAAAAATCGCAATGAAAATCGATTGTTGTAAATTGAATTCACAATTGCAATTCAAATCGACTAAACGTGTAATGATAGCATAAATTACGATTGAAATCGATTCGTTTGTTCACTGAAATTAACATTAAAAGATGATTACTATTCGTCAAATACAAAATAACAATTGAAGTTGATTAAATTTTTTAAATTTCATTTACTTTTATTGTAAGCGATTAATTTTAATCAAAAGATCGCAATAAAGGTCGAATGCTGGGATTAAAATAAATTCCCTGTTGAAAAAAACTAGGTGGAAAATTTTTTTTTTTCATTAAACTTACAATATTTCAAAACATTTTTAAACGTAATTACTAATATGCTACTCAAATTCACATGGATATTTACCTGGAAATCCGCCTTGATTTCCACCTGGATTTCCACCTGGAAAAGGTTCCAAAACTCCCTGTTGAATTTTTTCAACAGGGTGGCAATACAATAATATTAGACAGAGAAGCAGATAATAAAAAAAGATTAATTTCCGAAATGATATACATTTTTTTTCTTTCCGGGCGAAGGGGAACTCTTTACGTTCGATAGGCAGACACGTGTCTCCCCCTGTGTGGGACTCTCCTGTTTAAATGATCAGGCATACCCACTAAAACCCCTCCGCCATGAAAACACGTGGCAGTTGTTTTCCCTCCCCTCCGGCACCACCGTGAGGACGTCGTCCGTGGGGAAGTCACAGTAGCCACAGCTCGGCTCCGTTACCTTTCCCATCTTGTGGAGGTAGGAGCATAACAAGCCGTGGCCCGTGAGAAATTGGGTGAGGTAATAGTTAACCTCGCCCGCCTCCTGGGCTAGCCAGGCATCCGGTTGGCTAATTAGCCTTGCTGTCCACCGGCCCCTCGTTTCTGCCGCCCATCTCTGCTGCCAGACCTGGATGGTGTTGGCTCTAGCAGTTGTCTGGACGGCCGCTTTGCCCAATACCGGCTTCTGCTGGTGAATGAACTGACACTCCTGGGCTAGTAGGTCGATGGCCATAACCCCAGCGACCACCAGCACCGCGGGCTCGGAAACCGTACGGTAGAAGCACGCAATGCGGAGAGCCGCTCTCCGTTGCATTGCGGTCATACGCTTGCGGTACATTTCGTATCTCAACGTGTTGGCCCAGACTTCGGAACCGTACAGCATGATGGATTCGGCGGTGCGCATGAGCAAACGGCGCTTGCAAGGCCGTGGACCTTTGGTATTAGCCATGATTCGGCTAAGCGCCATTGTCACCGCCGCAGCCCTGTCGGCCACCCTGCGTATGTGCCCCGAAGGTAAGCTTTGAATCCAGCGTCATCCCCAGGTACGTAGCAGCTGGCTTAGTCTGGACCGTCGCGTCTCCTATACTCATCGGGCGCAAGGTGTTAATGCGCCTCTTAGTGAGCAGCACGATCTCGGTCTTGGCTGCGGCTAATTCGAGCCCGTGGTCCTCCATCCAGGAGGTCACTCGACGCATTACCTGATTGAGTCGCATCTGACATTCGTCGACATCTCTTGCGATGACGACGGCCGCTATGTCGTTCGCATACCCTATCAGGATAGTGCTCTCGGGAATCTCCATCCTTAGGATCCCGTCGTAAAAGATGTTCCAGACGTCGGGACCCAGGATAGAGCCCTGAGCTGCCCCAGATGTTATTTCCTTTATCATCGGGCCATCATCGGTGTCATAGACTATGGAGCGGTTCCCGAGGCAACTCCCGAGTATTCGGAGAATGTACCCTTGGACCCGGAAATCTCGCTCCATGGCGTCCAGCGCCTGGTTCGACCTGACGGAATTGAAGGCGTTCTTCACGTCTAAGGTCGCCAGAAAACACACGGGGCGTGAGAAATGGTTTCCCCGCTCCGTCGACCTTGCGGCGTCAACGACCGCCTGGACTGCATTGATGGTTGACTTGCTCCGTCTAAAGCCGTACTGGCGAGGGGCTAGATCTCGTGCCTCTCGCACGGCTGCTAGGAGACGGGGCTTCAGCAGCTTCTCCAGGAGTTTTCCTGCGGTGTCCAGCATGCACAGTGGCCTGTACGATGCTGGAGTGTTTGCCGGACCCTTGCCTTTGCTGATCAGGACAAGTTTCGCAACCTTCCAGC